>JAMKCH010014885.1:0-141166 GCA_023653785.1 Ophioderma brevispina | reverse complement strand
ACTAACGGGAGTGAAAACCCCTTGGTCACTTAAGTGTTAAGTGGACGAGGAAGGGGTCCGTGAACCCAGAAATGTCTTTTGAGATGCCGATCTAACAATATTTGAGGTCTAAGTATATATAATTGTTGATTTATCGATAATATTCTTCTACCCAAAGTCGTTTGCAATCCATTGGACCATAATTTAAACTGAAGTATCGGTTGAAAAACAAAATAAAATCAATCAAAACATAAACAAACCCAATAAATAGAGGAAATAATCAAAAATAGCAAACACTTGCATTCTTATTTTTGTCCATGTTCATATACTTAAGCCAATATAAAAACATGTAAAATCCAACTAACCATGTATGTACTGATGGCGATCACTTTCCTTTCAGTATATTTGCGTGCCACCACTTGGGAAATCTGAAGAGTAGTAAATGACGCCTACTGAAATACAAGAACCAAAAATTGTTCTATATATTTTGCAAATTGGTTCTTTTTGGAACGAATACCAATAACTATTTTAATTTCCCATTAATTATAGATTTAAAGGATAATTAATGATTTGCTAATTTAAACGTGGGTGACCAGCTTTAATAATGTATCCCTGCTTTTCATTGTCCAATTGATTGGATCGAATTAACTCAAAATCAATAATTTCAGATGCTTTGTGGCGATATGCTTCCATATGATAGAAACGTCTTATGAAAGGTCGGACCATGGTCGGGTCGTCCACTTTCCAATGGGATACAATGGGATGAAACAACTTGCATATTTCTGTCTAATAATGTATGTATGCGTTATTAGTTTCATTTGGAAAAGTGGGATTTCAGAGATTGTTTGGTCCGTGGAACCCCTTGGCCACTAACGGGTGTACTTAAAAATATTACCCATATACCGTATGAGTGGTAAATATGGGAAGTTATCTTACGCAATAATAGTCCTCCTGTTTTGCGCAGCCTTAACTAATTGATTCTAACCAATATAACAACATGGATTAGTACATTCTTTATATCATTATCACATACATCACATGTTTATTGGATAATATTATTAACTTATCAAAGTGTATAGGTATTTGAAAATACAAGTAATACAATAGCAGGAAAAATAGGTTAATTTATGTGCGAATACACGGATAAAACACCTGAGCTATAACAACTCATCGGATAAGTCTAAGACGAGTTGGATATTGTATAAGAATAGGAAACATGTGAACATATGATATATGCTTCAACACGCCACAAAGATAAAATAGAGATATTTAATGATTTCAATGTTGCTAGAGATAATACTCAGATACACTCACTTAGTTGGAGCCTAGCAAAAACATTGGTGTAATTTTCTATTTAAAAGAAAGAAAATAAATTCCAAAATTATGAAAAAAAATGGTATATTGTTAACGCCGTAGCGTAGGTTTTGAATCTTCAATGTAAGGTTTACCCCAAAAGCAGATCTTCTGATAATAATGAACCTCCTCCTCACCTTATTAACGATATTCAAATTTGTTTTGATGATGTTAAAGATGCTATTGGTCATGCTAAAAATAATTTAAAGTTCTCGGGTATTACACGTTTACAAACGAGCTTTTGATCAGAATGGAGGGGACAGTTTGATCAAGTCATTGACAGATTTGTTGACAAATTATCACGTCTTCAAAAAAACGCCCAACCAGGGGAACAGGGGCACCAATAGTTCCCTTAATAAGAAGGGTCCGAAAAATGACCTAAATAATTATAGAGGACATCACCCTTACGTCCGGTGTCTCTAAAAATCGTCAATCGCATCGTTGGTAATAATATCTTACCTTTCCTCGAATAACAACAAAATCTTACGGAGATCAGGGCGGCGTAGAAAAGACACAGGTGTGAAGACCACCTCTTCATACTTTAAAAGTATTTATTGCAGCTTCGATCGGCTGAAAGTAAGCCAACCTACATGGCCTTCCTGGATTTCGTAAGGCTTGTGACACGGTTTGGAGAGAAGGGCTCCTTTCTATGGCTTGGAACATTGTATAAGAGGGAATAGGGAATATTTTGGATAACGTACAAAAATGTGCAATGTACTGTAGTTCGGGGACATAGTACTGATTTTTTTGATATGATGAAGGGTCAAGCAAGGTTGCGGTTACTATCTCTTGTTTTATTTGATATATATTAATGAACACATGCTAAAATGCTTCAGTCAAGTGATGTTGGAGTCGTATATTTGGTGTTAATATTAGTTTGTTGTTTGGGGCAGACGATGCTGTCTGATTGCCGAAATGAGAAAGGACTTGGCTCGCATGCTATCTATAGCGGGTGATTTTCTCTAGCAGCGGAGTCTTGATTTCAATTACGAAAAGGCAAACGTTCTGTTGTCGCAAGCGTGTATAATAAATCTAAACTATGGTGTCTTGGTAAAGGTCACCATATATGAGGTTGACCGTTATAAATATATGCGGTTGTCTTTAATGGAAATCATCTGATCACGCCCATGTCAATGAACTAATTAGGAAAGGTAATAGACTTAGTGGTAAATCAAATCAATCATCAATAATCAGATGACCTACAATCGTGTCTACTATGGCAACATCCTTGGAAGCACTTGCCCTTTCATCTCTAATTATGCGTGCTCCGTTTCCTGTTACAGTACAAGCGATTATAAAAGGCTTGAAAACCAGTTCAAATGGTAGGGACTTTACTCAAAGGAGTTCTTGGCCAATACACGACAGAGCAACGCTACTGGCGATTAGGCTTGGACCACCATTGAATCTTACGCATAGGCAGGCAAAGATGAAATACTTCGCAAGACTTATTGAAATGGATTCTAATAGGATGCACAAAATTATTATGAAAGCTCTAATGACCATCCATCGTAAAAAATGTTCCTTTGAAAATACAATGGCTTGAATGAAATTCATTCTCTTGAAAAAAGGTGGTTTAGAGGTCGTCCTTAGGTTGATAGGCCTGCCAAATCCTGGTTGTGTTCAATACTTTTAAGAATATTCACCGTCATCAGTATTGGTATTGACTGGTATAACACAGCATGTACCAATTTCATTAAGTAATTATGTTGTTTTAAAAGCCGCAAAGTCTTGAGAGTTAACTACTTGATGGTCTTGATTTTGATCGGTGCAAGCTTAAATAAGGACCGTTCTAACACACTCGCCCTCAATGGCAGAACGAGTGCCTGGGAGCCCAATAACTCGGGTATGTGACTTATGTAAAGATGGACTGAACGACATTCCCAAACATTTCATGCTCAAATGCCATGTTCTCGAGTGCTAAGAACTAAAGGAGATAGCATATCAAAGAAGATTAATCAATTGCGGTCTCGATTTCTTTTGGAATATGACATGTCTAACAATCTCGACATTAATCTGGACCTCGTTTTAGGAGATGACTGCAGTAAAATCGTTCCCATGTTTCCGAGAAACTTGGCTATTTTAGTCCATAATATTTTTGACGACTACTGGCAAGTCTTTCTGAAAAAAAAAATGGGCATATCAGAAAATGCGTCAAATTGAGTCCACATTAAGTTTGCCTCCACTGGTTTATTGCTGTATAGGACTTTTTGTATCATGTATTTCTTGTAAAGGTTGACGCACTATACTTGTTTAGTATTGCTTGTACTGTCAACGCGTGGTCGCATACACAGTTTCTTGTCCATGCATTTTACCGTTGCCTGCAAGCGATTTGATCTTAGGGTTAAATGCATTTTACATGAATATGTTTTGTATGCGCCCACTTTTTCTGTTACTTGTACTGTTTTGGGTGTGTTTTTGTAAGGACGAACACGAGAAGGTGTGCTGCAGCTGTTGTAAAACGCGAGTTTCCAATAAAAAAATGAACTAAAGAAAGAATATATTTTACCACCCCCCTTTCCGTGGTTCCTGTATTTGGCTCAAGCGGATAGTAGTGGTACGGATTTGCACCGTTTCCATTGTTATGTAATTGAAATGACGAAGTTGACTACTATCGACGAAATTAACGCGGAAATAAAGTTAGAGCCAATAATAGCACGTTCCAGGTGGAAAGGTTCGTGGGACACAGGACAAGAACTGAACATGGCTGAATATCCACAATTTCTCACTAACAAAATAGAAAAAAACTTAATTGCTGAATTCCTTTACCAAAATAACGATTCAGTCAAATTAAATAATTCCCTAATGTACATAATAATGATTAAAAATGTGTCACTGACATTAAAACTAAGGTATTATGAAATTTTATGCAGTCATTTATACGCGAAATTAATTAGCCTCCTCAGACACACAAGAAAAAAAAAAAAAACACACACACTACACACCTTTGTCAGTGGGGGGGGGGACCCGTAAAAATAACGGACAGTATCTGAATCGTTGAGTAATTACAGAGAAAAAATTGTAAAATCCATAATTTTACATCATATTGCCGAAACCAAATTTACATTCGGAGTCGTACATTTAACGTTGTGTACCATACAATACGCAAGATACACATATTGTATCATAAAATTACTTGTCGGTCACCGTCGCTTTTGTCCAATTATGTAGCCCTAAAAAAGTAAAATGCGATGCACCATTAATTGTCACAGTTATATGGTCCTTCTAGACAACAATTGGTATTTAACTGTTATTATTAACATATTGGACGCGTTGAGGGCATCAAATAATATGCACTCAAACAGATTCTAGGCTGGGAATTCTAAATTAACACTTAAGTGCCCAGGGGGAGGGGGTTCCATAGTTACCCAACATTTGATTTTTTGCGATTCTGGTTTACGCAATCAATTTTTTCAAGGAGTTTTTTGATAATGTCTGATGTATAAAACGCTTCTCATGATACAAAAAAAATTTAAATCCGCCCCACGGGCTCATTAGAATAATTAGGTTGGGTCATGAGGAACCCCCCCTTTGGGGCTAAACTGAACGGAAGTGAAAAAAAATCAAGATAGTTTACTAATTAAAAAATTAAAGAATGAACATCTTGGCATTTATTCGCTTAGATATATAACTTAGGAGGTAATTTAATTAATAATTAATGAATTAATATCAAAAACCTTTGTATATGCTGATGCATCATTTTAATTTTGTAGCCGGGCCTCTTAACGTGTAAATATATGGAAAAATAAGGGGCGATTTTTGAAGTTTCTGAGACAAATTACAAGATGGTATAAATTTGGCTATATGTTGCCAATGATTATTTTAATTGGTTATTCTAGAGTAGATATAATGACTTATTTGGTTCAAAAACCTTATATTGGAGTGCTGATGGTGGGGAAATGTGCGACCACTCTGTTTCGAAGAGTTACAATTTCAATGGGCCAAGGTCATAGGTCAAATGTCGGATTTTCATTTTATTGTGGGTATGTGGTTCTGTGTGACTCCCCATGTAGTTGGTTAGTGTCATGATCAAACTCACATGGTTAAGTGGTTATCTGGGTTGCGTCCCTAGAGAACCCCCCCACCCCCTTGGGCACTAACGGAAGTTTTTTTTTTTAGTGGAGCACTTAAGTGTGAAATGGTATGGTGTAGATGCTTCAGCTTCTACAATCATCAGTTGCTCACAAAACATATAATTTAGTGGGCAATAAAGCTGTCTTATGTGGGGGAATCTGTTACTCGATGCTCGCAGGTTTTTCCGGGACTACGGTTTCCCCGGCTTCTAAAATCGCGATTCTGGCATAATCTGTTCTGGTATTATGGTTTCTCTGAGGTGCTGAGCGACTTTCATGGCAGCCGCACAGCGCCTTGATCACGTTAAAGTGGATATGTCGCGCGTTAAAAAACAAATTATATTATTAATGATTAGTATTTATGGACAGACACGTACTATCAACTTCATGGGATTTTGAACTTCTTAGGATGATATTGAACAATGAGATTTTGCACAGTTTGCAAATGTAGGCAGGCATACCACAGTGTTCGGTGCCTTCCGCAAAATAGTCATTGCTACAACCTACATCGACTAAATGTTAATAGAAATGTAGGTGTCACCGATTATGCCCAATTGAGAATTATCCTACGAAATGTCAAGCATAAAATGACGCACGTAAATGGACAACAACGATTCAAGCGCCGAATACTATCAGTCCAGTAGATTTCATTCACCTGTCATATTTTTGCAAGGTCCTGAAGGGCAAAAAAAAACTTAAACCAATTATTTTGAAAAGCGATGTTTTTTTCATGAATCCCGTTTATCGATTTCATAAAATACAGAATTGAATCTTTAATATAGTCTCCAGGATATGTGAATAATTACCAGATTTTAAAAAATAAAAATACCAAACCACGTTAGAATCGTCGTAATATCGTGTCCAACACAGTGGTTCTCATATAATGATGATCGGCCAGAGCTCCGGTACAACGTCTGCCTGCTTCATGAATTCCGCAAGTCCGTGTCTGTGTGCCATAGTGCTCCAACCGTGGGTACACCAAGAGATGTTCCATTGTATGTAGAGCTGTCCACAACGACAGGTAGTGGTCTTACCTACGCTCAGGTAAACCCACTTGCAAGAAAACCTTAGATCGACCGATCCTGGTTTTCAAGGCCTGAGAAAACGCTCATTAAGCCGACAAAGGCAAGGGACTGCGAGAGAGGGATTTAGCCCAATGGTCATCTAAGCATTATAACGCAGAACGATTTACTGGCATGATGTACATGCAACTATAATAAGAAATTCTTGTAGTGTATAATATTGGTTTTCAGGACTCACTTAGATCAGGTAGCACTTGATTCAGCCTCCCTGGCCAGAGTGAGAATCTCCAAGGCCAGTCCGTTGCCAACAAGTATATTAAATTATTAAACGTTCCATACCAAACAAAAGCCATAGCGCGATTTATAAAGGTGATTTAATGTGCGTTGGAACAAAACCCATACCTCGGCATGCTCTAGAGGAAATCGTTGATCAAGGAGGGACAGGTAATTATATTAAAAGTATAATAATGTGAGTACTGGGTTTTACCAATAAATAAAGTTGTGTTCTCTAAATTCTGCAGTAGTGCTTTCCATGTTTGAAATAGATTTTACATTAGTTTTGGAAGCAATGATCTTTTGGTATTTTGTAATATTTATCGTTAAGTTTAGCAAATGTAAATCAAGCCATCTCTAAACAGACATTGGAGTGATTGTGGTAAAGCATTGATTGGAATACAATTTCAAAATCTGAATTTACAACAGAAATTGTTGTATTCATGTCTGGTTTTCCATATTAGTTATAAAGGCCCAAAGTGCACGTATTTTATGAACAAGACCACATTGCAGTTTGATAGATTTACCAAGTATGAGTTTTCCTCAATGACACCCGGAAATTTAGAACACTATAATTTTCATCAAGACGTCGGACCGTTAGAAAATGTGCGAAAAAAGCTTCACATTAAAACGATATAAAGAAAATAAATGTGAAAACCAAATTCAATAACTACATCCAAGAAATGTTCCACCAACTGTCCACATGTAAATAAATATGTAAATAATTTTTTATATTTGGTTTTTGTTTGTTTTAGGTTGTTTTTTTGTTTTATTTAATTATATTATACTATATTATATATATATTATGATATAATGGATCATTCAAATACTCCCAACGCACTTAATGTTAAATTCCAAGCCTACGTTATATCGAACCAAGAGTGTATCGGTGATGTTGAATGTTTCCGTCAAAGATACAATTGACCATGAAACCATGTCTTACTGAGGAGTTACGTTGAATATTCAGCATGGTTTTGATCAATCATCAACAAACATACCACCTTTCGCTGTTAAAATAGACCATTCACTAAAACATCTATAAGCATATATAAATATTATAAGCGTGACAGTTACCTAGCATAGGCTCTTATGGCCACTGGACATATCCAAATCACATCCGCAATCTGCGTTTGTTCTCACCTCTCAAGACCTACTACAACCAATGATATTCCTATTGACCTTCGAAATCCAAACAGTCCAAAACTGGGTAAACGCAGTGTGTGTTGTGTTTGATCAACATCTCTTGCTAAATTGATGATTCTTGGGTGATGCTGGACTCCAAAGTTTGTATTATCCAGTTTGAAACCACAAATCAAAAATTAGAACAACAAAATAAATTAACAGAGATGCCCTATCTTCTTTTACCCCTCATTTTAGAATTTAAGTTGTTTTGTTTAACATTGAAAGTGTGCTAAGGCTTTGCACTCCGTTTGGTGCATAAGGGGGGGGGGGGGGGTCCAAGTGGACCCCCTCTGAAAAACCAAGTGCCATTGGAATTGGAACCAAACCCGTAGTCAATGACTAGACTACACAACACGACACATAAATGAAAACAAATGAAAATCGGTTGTACAGATCAAAATGGCGGCCAAAACCAATTCTCCCGCCCAAAAATTGAAAAAAAAGAACACTTTCCCAAAGGGAATTTTGGGGAAATTGGCTCAGAAAGTAGGGCAAAAAAAATTTATGCTAATGAGTATTAAAACGCACAGGACTGATTATTTTTTTTCCACCAAAATCATGCGCAACTGACATTAGCATTAAAAGGCTTATGCAAAAATATTTAGCGTAAATATGGGCGCGAAAAAAGAAATCCGGGTCCACATGGCCCCCCCACCCCATGCATTAGATGTAAATTGTGTCTGTTTGTTTGCTTTGTTTCATAGCCATTTGATTATTTTAAGTACAAACAAACGTTAACAAAAGTTGAATTGTGTGTTTTGAGCGAATGTACGCCTTTTCACGAGACTTTTTAGATTGCCTAGGAGGCGCGTGCAGGGAATGCCAGTAATCAGATATGACGATTCAGGATGAAACTACTACTACTTACTGAGTGCTTAAACACTGCTTTCACACAAAGAATGGTTTTATGAAGAACCGCCATGGAACATCCTTTATATTTTTACTTGCTTACCTATGAAAAAGACGTGAAACGTCTTTTAGGACAAACCGAGATGATAAACCAGTTCGTCTCGTATTTTACCACCTGTTCAGACACCGGTATTGTCTGATTGCGGAAATGACGTACTTTAATTGAAAATAAAATAATTTAACTGGCAAACATAAACCAATGACGAAATTTGCATGGAAAGGAAAAAAGTCAGCTGGCATGATGACAAAGTGGTAGCGAGTTGTTTTCACAACTATTTGGGTAATATAAAACGATAGGGCAGTGATAACACCGTCTGTCGAATAGTTTTGGAAACTCAATAAAGGATTACTTAAAATTACGTAGTCCGAATTTGCAGGACATATTGTACGTATCAGTTCATCATTTATCATTCTCCCGAAATTCATTGAATTAAGCAAATGTACGGCACATCAACGCAGATACAATGGGGTATCGACTTTCGAATTCATGAGTTTCTGGATATGTTATAATAGAGACAGGTGTTTTGTATTAGTATTGCATTTAACAATTGCACTTACTTGGTTGAAAAATACCTATCGAGAACGGTGGGATGTGAATGGACAAACATATAGAAAAAACAACCATAACTTGGTTCGATCCTAAGCTGCCCTGATGTTTTGATTTTTTCTGTCGTGTATGACAAAAAATATTAAATCCATTTTTACGTAAAAACGGTGTTTTTGGCTTGGAATTTACGTCGGTTGTGATTTAACGCATTCTAAATGTAAAACCATGTTTTCGCACATAAAATTTAGGGCATATGTCTGGAAAGTCCGGTGTTTCTATAATCGGCAGTCGATGAAAAATATTAAAGTATGTGACAACCTTTAAAAAACGTTAAGCACCAATTGTAAAAAAAAAAATCGCCATACACTGTTCTTCAATACCTTAACATGCTTAACTTAGTGTCTACTACGCATATAAGGACCATTGATTTCTAAGTTTTAATTTGTTACATGAAAAAGAAAGAAAACTACTTTACATTTCACTAGATCTACATAATTGACAGCAAATTTTCGATATGATTAGGAAATAATTTTTCCTTTGAATCTCTCTGAATGACGCTCTTATCTATTTCACAATTTTAGACCCACGTACACATTCTTCCTAACTAAAGATGTGACTTTGTCATTCTGTTTCCTAGGTACATTCAACTATTCTACCATTTCTACCGTGTCATATATGAACACCAATTAATTAATACTGGTAGTCGTATAATAAATCCAATTTTCTCAGTGGTTTAATAGTTAATTAGCAATATAGAGACGCTTCTGGTGTTGTCTATTCTTGACTGATGTCATACTTGGAGACATAGCACCCCCACTATTATTATGCCAATGAGTGTCATTTGGGGACTTCGAAAAAAAGCTCGCTAGCCACAAACGTCCATCGACGTCCATCTTTGTATTCAAATACTACAAGACAAGACTGACGAAACACGTGATTACGTAAATATTCCATCTGATCTGGTATCAGAAAGTAAGTCCGCAATCAAACATCCCTTCTCCACGCCTATTTGCGAGAATCCCTTTAAAGCGAAGTATATCTTTTGGTTTTTATTAATCATTCCATGCAATGCCATTCCAAGCCAAGTCTCGGCCGATTCTCCCCATGGCAAATTTTAAAGGAATCGCTTATAAGCAAATCCGGTTTCAAGCCTAAAAGACCAGGATTGTCTTATTAAATGTTTGTTAAATTCATCTCACTGGTTTTGGCATCTAGAAATACTCTCAAATAAGTGCATTGAGGTAGTGTCACCTTGGGCTAATTTGGCAATAAACAAACGCATTAACGCAATGCATTTAATCGAAGTGTTGTGTGATTAACTTCTTCGGGGCGTTACAGAGGTTAGGGATTTTTGTTTTATGGTTATGAATGCATTTCAACTTTCCAAACGATGGGTGATGATGTGGCTACCCTTCATTCCAAATTCACAGAAATTGTCCGATAAACTTAAAGACGGGTTATGACGAATTATGATTTCTTTTCATGACAAAAGTCTATGTTTGCATTTCAGATATCAACGACCATACTTTAAAGTCATATCTGCATTATGCAAACACCGCTTCAAAGTCTATTAAGTTTCTTTATTGAATACAATCCACCCCTTGAATTCTCGCAATACGCAACAAGTCCAACTAGAGAATGTTGTGATCACAGAGGACGAACATATCGTGGAACTTTTGCAACATTGGTAATTGACCTTTGACCTAACCAACTTGGCCATATAACAGGGTCACGTAGACTTTATTCATCTTTCATTAATCCCTACAAGTTGGTATATGTTATTTTTTGCAATATGGGCAATTTTGATATTTTGAATATTTGACCTTGAACCCCTAAAAAAACGATGGGTCACAGAGTGGGGTCAAACTGTGGACTCTTTTTCATAATTCATCGATGCCATCCTATGGCATACTAGATTAGTCACTTAAGCTTCGTTCAGATTGACCCACAGATGACCCCATTTGACCTTTGACCCCATGTTGTGAGCACGGATAATAGAGCTTTATCCAGTGGTTCTTGTGACCAATGACATTTAAACCTATTTTGGTTGATGATTAATATTGTTTTTGCATTTAATTAGCTCTTTGCATATCTTACAGATGAACCCATGAGCCAATATTCTGTCATATGATTCCTCTCGACACTAAATCCCGCAACTTTTGCACAGACATCACCTATCCAAGTCTTATTCGTTTTTGAGATATAGCTTTTTTTGCATATTAATTAGATATGGCCGCCGCCGTTTTTTGAATGTTAATGAACTCCGATCGTTTATCTGTGTCCTCCTATATGAAGGATGGTCTAAGGATTCTTGTGAACAATTTGGAATCTATAGCTTGTTGTTTGTAGGACAAGTGGGCTTTTGAAGATTTTTACAAATGGCGGCTACTTCCGGTTAGGTGACCCTTTGACCCCAATCTGAGTACAACCCCATAATGAAGCTTTGGTCGTGGTTCTCCTGACCAACTTTGGTTGATTATGGGGTCACCGTAATGTACTAGTAGTATTTTCAAGAGCCTTGGAAAGAAGAAGGAAGAAGAAACTATATACATTTTGTGCTCAAAGAAAGAGCAACTGAACCTAGTCGTGGAATTTTTGGCACATTGTAATTTGAGACTTTGACCCTTAACCATTGGCCATATACCAGGGCACAGACCTTTTATTTTCATCTTTCATTAATCCCCACAAGTTGGTATATGGTATTTTTTGCATATGGGCCACTTTTGAATTTGGCCATATTTTGACCTTTGCCCCCTAAACGAGGGTCACAGCGAGTGGGGTCACTGTGGGACTCCTTTTTCATAATTCATCGATGCCATCACGATGGCATAATTAGATAGTCAATTAAGCTTAGTTCAGATTTGACCAACAGATGACCCCATTGACTTTTGAACCCCATGTTTTGTTGAGCACGGATAAGTTTAAAAAAGGGGAAGGGCACTTTTTTATCCAGTGGTTTTGTGACAAAAGACATTGATACCTTTTTGAGTTGATGAGTTTAGTGTTTTTGCATATAATTAGCTCATTTGCATATTCTTACAGATGACCTTGGAGCCAATATTTGTTCTTAGATTCCTCTCGACCACTATCCGCAACTTTTGCCACAGACCATCACCTATCCAAGTATTATCGTTTTTGAAGATATAGCTTTTGCATATTAATTAGATAGGGCCGCCATTTTGAATCTTAATGAACTCCGATCGTTTATCTGTGTACATCCTTGTGACGGATGGTCTAAGGATTCTTGTGAGCAAATTTGGAATCTATAGCTTTGTTGTCTGTAGGACACAGTAGGCTTGTGAAGATTTTTACAAGATGGCGGTACTTCTGGTTTGGACCTTTGACCCCAATCTGAGTACACCCCATATGACGTTGGGTCAGCGGTTCTTATGATCAACTTTGGTTGATATAGGATTTACGCGTTGTACGAGTAGTGATTTTAAGGAGCATTGGAAAGGAAAAGAAGAATTCAGAAATGACTGGAATACAGGACCTTAGTCGTTGCACGACTAAGGTAATTGTTGACCGCAATGGTCGACATCACCGTCCAACTTCCTGCCTGCTTCACTGAGTATTATATGTTTAAACAAATTAACGAAAGCGTTTGTGTGATCGAAAGAAATCAAAGGGTTTGCTTAATAGCGATGTTGCGGCTCCCGTCGTACGGTACTCATACAATAGGCTTCTTTTGAGGCGCAGCAGCTAACTTGAAAGAAGCCTATTGTATGAGTACCGTACGACGGGAGCCGCAACATCGCTATTGAAAATAAACGTTTTAGTGTGTATTATAGTACGTTTTCTGAAGAGCGATCTTTGGTGCTGGGATGGGCAGGGATTATGATCAAAAGTAAGGATGCACTGTCTTCAGGGATTATATTTGCAGTGTCCAAAGAACACTTTTGTCCAACCTTCGGTCATTTATAATCTGAACAGGTATACTGTCATGTAAGTAAGTATAAGCTGCCCTGTGCAAACCTATTACAACCGACCAATTCTGAATACCTTTTGAATTAATGAAGCAGCTATTTTGAATGTTCAATTTAAAAAGAGCCGGGAATCAAACCATTTGCTTATTAGTTGTAATGAAAAGGCTTTTTGAAAATCGTTACCCTGTGTGAAATCGGCAAGTGAAAGGAATCACAAAGCTATAATCTTTTAAAATCAATGGAGTGTGGCTAATTACTATCCTTGCAGAGGCCACATTTATGTTTTATGTACTTTCTTTCAACCTCATGCAATTAATAAGATTTCTTTTCGTCCCGCAGGCTTTTGTACAGATTTTTGGTAAATAACATTGGGTCTATGAGAATCTACATTTAAACGATACAGTAAGGTAAATGTGATTGTAATCAGGGGCAATCTGAGGGTAACCAGTAGTGTAAGTCAGGTACAATGGAAATGGTCTATACAGAAATTATTTTGTGGGGGCCTTTTCAGTCCAATAATTCTAACGATATTATCCTTGGTAAGTAGCCTCCTCCCCATGCTAAGGAAACGGCTTGGTAAATGGTTGGAAGATCGGTCTTGGGAAAATACACTTTAGCACGCAATCGACCATTTACAAACTATCTGATCAGTGACGTGTTCATGTATAATGTTTGTATTACGCGGGCTCTGGATGTTGACTTTTCCCCACGGTGCATCAGGAAACATCGCCTCTCCGAGGCCATCGTTGGCGGCGCACGGTAGACCAAATTGCGATAATTAAGAATTCGGGAACGATAAAACTTGCGTTTACCGTAATTGTTATTTGTGGTATTAAACATATTCAGAAACTTGGCAAGATATTAATTTTGGCTTAATTGATAGTGAAGGTAGATTTATTATTCTGGATTTAGAAGTTAATGGTTATCAGTTTCTATTAATAAATGTTTATGCCCCTTGTTCAAGTAAACCTCATGAGCAAGTTAACTTTTGGAATGGTTTATTATCATCAGTTCTTGAAATCCAAAATTGGGATGAGAAACACATTGTCTGTGCTGGTGATATTAATATGTTACTTAAAAAAAAAAAAAAAAAAAACTTTGAAAATCGTGACCTGTGAAATCGGCAAGTGAATGGAATCACAAAGCTATAATCTTTTAAAATCAATGAAGTGTGGCTAGTTACCATCATTGCAGAGGCCACATTTATTTTTTATTTACTTTCTTTCAACCTCCTGCATTAATAAGATTTCCTTTTTAGTCCGTAGGCTTTTGTTAAGATTTTTGTTAAATAACATTGGGTCTATGTAATACATTTCAACGATACAGTAAGGTCAATGTAATCAGGGGCAATCTGATGTAACATTGATGGTAATGTCAGCGTACAATGGATATGGTTAACATAATTATTTTTTGTGGTGGCCTTTTTTCAGTCCAATAATTCTATCGATATTTTCCTTGGTAAGTAGCCTCCTCCCCATGCTAATGGAACGGCTTGGTCACATGGTTGGAAGATCGGTCTTGGGAAAATACACTTTAGCACGCAATCGACCATTTACAAACTATCTGATCAGTGACGTGTTCATGTATAATGTTTGTATTACGCGGGCTCTGGATGTTGACTTTTCCCCACGGTGCATCAGGAAACATCGCCTCTCCGAGGCCATCGTTGGCGGCGCACGGTAGACCAAATTGCGATAATTAAGAATTCGGGAACGATAAAACTTGCGTTTACCGTAATTGTTATTTGTGGTATTAAACATATTCAGAAACTTGGCAAGATATTAATTTTGGCTTAATTAATATTGCATTAATTTCCGTCTCTATTCATTGCCTATTGCAAAAAAAAAAAAAAATGGAAGAACAATCACATAACATGTATCGTATTTAAAATATTTTTTTGCCAAAGTTATTTCTGAACTGCTTGATGAAAAACGGTATTTGGACTATTGCACTGTTATTGAGACAGGTTGCATTAGGTGCTGCGTGCATTAAAGTGGTATCTTCCATTTCCATATTATTTATTAAATGGACATGTCCAATAAAACACGGAGAAAACATGATTATTCCCCCCCTTGATGCCAATCGAATGACCTAGTATATACCGTGCAAGGACTAACAAGTACGCCCCCCCTTTCTCCCTTACTTGAAACATAGCTGACAGGTGGCGTTCTTTATATATCGCATTGAGGTATACTATGACAATCAGAGTACAACATAATTAAACACAACGGTATATGTTGATATTTCAATAATTATATTCTATGCATAGTAACATATATCATTTTAGTATAACTTCCATACATATTTTAATAATGGTATAGCTGTCTGAAAACACGTCAAGGTCAGATCATTTTTAAAGACTCTATATAACACTCACTACAAACTAAAAATGATTTTTTTTTTTACATTTCCTTAGATATATTAATACCTTTGGCATAAAATCAGTCAATCATTACATGATCATACCCATCATCTTCATCATACAACTTTGATAGACATAACTCATTGTCTTTAAAATATACACAGTTATTTATTTAATTAATTTTCGTAATTAAACTTTACTTGAGGAAACTATACACCTTGCATATGCTACGTCATAAACCGGCATACAAGACTTGGGAAGCGGCTATTGAACCAAGGAAGCTTAGAATACAGGCTGATACCACAACGGCGACCGTACTGCCTGTGGCGTGGACTATACTGCCCATACAAACGGATAGGAAGAACTGGGCGACGAATACCATGCTTTGAACCAGGGACACATCGGTGCCAAGTCCCCGGATCTGCTTTGGTGCACCCGGCGTGCTCTCCTGGTCAAACTGCAAAAGTAAACATAAAGAATGCAGTGTTTTATGAGTGATAATTATTCTAGAAATACATAAATGCATACACAGGGCGAGTGCCATCACATTCGCAGGTGAGGTTGCTCTGTCAGTTAACTGGTCGACAAGATTATGTTACCGTTTCTTGAACCCCTATCAAAATAATCGGCATATAAAATTTATGGGAGACTATACAAAAGGTGTGTATCCGAGGAGTTACGTAACCACTTCGATAGGAAATTACGTTAGAATAGAGGGGCTTTTCGAAACCCGGCCCTTTTACACTGCCCATTATTCGTGTACGGTAATATTCACATTATAAACGCCATCTTGAGTTTAAATCACTATAACGATAAGATATCAAGAGCTAATTCCCAAAAATTTATCCGTTTATAAACATTGACCATTTTTAGTAGGCCATATCATGAGTATAATACAAAGTAAGCGGTTTTGAAAAAACAAACACGCAACACAACATTGTAGAACGTTACATGTAAATCCATTATGAGATCTTAATGAAGTTACAACCATGAGAGCAGCTGTACTTGACTAATTAATAATGCTTAGTCAAAGACGAAACGTGTTAATAAGTTTGGATGATAATAAATAAATAATACACCCATACTAATAATTGTGTGTTTTAACGCTTACATCACCACGTGCAAGTGCTCAAGATTCAGCACATCAAAGATATCATAATCCAGAACAGATTGCCGACAAAATTTAGAACCCGAAAAAAAAAAACCTGCTGGAAACGAGTATGGATGGAGAAACCAAGTTCACATGAAGCCACCGAGAACGAGCTCCTAACGGAATGAACCTGAGATCTCATTGGCGAAAGGGGAGGGAAGATTATTTTGGGGGGGATGGGTTGTGGTTGGTTTTGTAGGGGATGAGCCAACACTCTCCATAGTGAATGTCTGTTTCCAAAGAGAGTTGATCACATTTTAACCGAGAACAGTCTCAAGATTGGTATAATTTGACGCGGACATTATTTTTTCTCTGGGAAGTGTTACACCGTTGTGTAAACTGGAGTTTGCATGATTTTGTAATCTGCAGGTAAAATACACAATTCACGCTTTGGTTCCAGCCTCAAGTAAAACATTTTATGAAAGGAAGAGACATTAAACAATGGGAAAACAAACGAAATTTGAACTCACACAAAAGCGCCGCGAGCGTGTATGTGTGTGTGGTGCGTGCGTGTTGTGTGTGTGTGGAGTTTGTATGTGTGGATGTGTGACGGGGTGTTTGTGTGTGAGCGTGTGTTTATGGTCCTTTTAATCATCATCACGAAAAGTTAAATATAAAAAACACAATTAATTGTGTCCAATCTAGCCAAGAATTAGGTTCCTGTTTATCAGGAATAGCTTGGTGGTGTCATGGGTCTTGGAACAAAATAGAACGAACTCTTTGTATCTTGCAGATCCGGAAGAATTCACGACACTCGCATAAGCGACTCTGGGTACTTAATTAGGTAATACATGAATCGAATGCAACTAATGGAAGGGTGGAACTTTGTAGGACAGTGCGGGGAGTGGCAAGTGTACTCTTTTGGTCCGTGGGAATTGAATATTCTTTTTTTTTCGATGTTTCTTGTTTGAAAAATGTTTGAATAAAATCGGAAAGGTGTTGTAGAACGTAGATTTCACAAACCCCTTTCCACAATGGGACAGACTCGATATGGCGAAATGCAATCATCAAAATATTATTCTCTGCAATATTATCTACCAAGGTAGCCAGTCATTGGTTCTGTTTTGTGTTATTTTAAGAAATGGACCAGGGCCAGATTTTGTTTTTTTTTTTTTTTTTTTTTTTTTTTTTTTTCTTTTTTTTTTTTTTTTTTTTTTTTTTTGTTTTTTTTTTTTTTTTTTTTTTTTTTTTTTTTTTTTTTTCTACAGTGCTAATTTTGTAATCACGTTCGCCCATTCAGTTGAAATTTTTCCTCGCCTGCTACTCAGACCAACCACTGCCGCTCGGGGCGCTGCATGCCATCCCTCCCTCCCTACATCGACACTACCACTACAGCCCCCACTCCACTTCTCGCCTACCACTGGGTCGACCACACCCATATACCCGACAGATGCCGATCCACTGAGCCCAGGACCGGCAACCGGGCCCTGCTTCCTCTGCGTTGGTCGGTATCGGAAGCACTGAGTGGGGAACTCCTGGCGCCAGGCCGCACACTTCCGTCCCGGGCTCTGGGCGTGGGGGCCGTGGCCCATTCTGCCTGTGCCTCCCCCTCCCCCGCCCGCTGGGCTCCCTCCCCTTTTGTGGACTCCGGCTTTTCTCGGGCTCTCGTGCCCCCTGTCCCCCCCACCCCCGCCGTCTGCCGCCCGCCCTGCCCTTTCCTCCCCACGCGCTCTCCTCCCCTTTTGTTGCCCTATTTTGGGGTCCCCATCTCGACGTACCGTCTCTTTGGGTGATGAGCGATATGGTGAAGAAACGATACATGCACTTTGTCCCAGATGCGATAGATTGATGTCTGATGGAATGAGACACAGTTGTGTTCGTGATGGTGGTCGCAGAGTGAGAATGGGGGTGAGAGAGTTTAGTGGGGCCCGCAGGGTCGCAGACTACACATCCCAAAACTCTGACCAAGGCCATACAAGGCCAAAGACGAACCCGCCTTGACTGGCAAAACCAATACCCATGACTCTTAGTCTGGACCCCGACCATCGCTGGACGACTCGCACCCCCCAACCCCCCACCGCTCCGCTTGGGTCTGGCCGCCGTGCACCGGATTGCCCTGCTTACCGCCTCCCCGAGGTGGTTTCCCTGTCCCCCTTCCTGTGGCTCCTGCCTCACCCGCCCCCCCCTCTCGCCCCGGCCCCCCCCCCTTAGTCTTTCTTTCACCAAACAGACCACCACCTCCCACGGGCCAGTCTTGTACCTCTTGGCCCCATCTTCGCTCTGTTTTCCATCGTCGCCCCCCCGGCAAGGCACCTCGCCACAATGACCACCCAAGGTCCGAGGCAAGCGTCGCGTTTCGTTTTTCTCGGTTAGGCCTCGGTTCGTCTCGGCCGTTAGGTGCCACCCAGCAGTGCGCTTTGTGGTCTATCCCGGATTCACCTTCAACTACCTCCCATTTCCGGTTGTTTTCCCGCCCCACCCCCGCCACTCTCCTCACTTTACCCCATATGCTCTTATCCTCCTGCCTTTATTGGTGCTCTACCGAGCCACCCGCGCCTCCCTGTCGGCTGCCTCTCTTTGCATCCTTCCGTCCTTCTCCCACACCCCACATAGTACACAAACACCAGTATGCCACATGACATATATACTGTTGCTCCCATGCCACACTCCGCGAGACATGACCGAACAAGAAAAAGATAACCCCCCCTGCCGGCTCCGACTTACTCACCCACATTCCATGATCACCCAACCAAACAAAACGTAAAAACAAGACCCGAGCCCGCGAAACTCTCGATCGAAGAGCCACTCAGACGGGAAAAACAGGAACATGGTCATGTATTGTTCACCCCTTCATTTATAGATCAAACATGCCGCTTCTTTATTACAAAATATATTTCCGAATAATTCTGCCACTTTGAGTTGGGTAAACCTAGCGTTCCCCTGCGTCACATTGAGGCAGTGATTTGCTCACGGACAGCCGTGCATTTTACGTGTATCGACTATACTCTATTCATCTAAAGATAGTCGCTCGTTATATTAAAGCCTAATAAACCGAACACCAACGAGACCGTAAAAATGTGGGACAATACAACCCATATATGTAAATTCTAAGGGTCATCGAAAGCCACGTAAACAAAGACACATAAAAACACCCACACCATAAAAAAACACAACCATCGCCAAAGACCAAGGAAAACATACAACCAAATACATGGAAAAACAAGAACAAGAGCACACTAACCAAAACCCTAAAGAAGGCATCATAGGGTCAGCAGGTAGCACCCAACCATCAGACAGCGTAAACAATCTATGCCACCCTTCAACTTCAATTATGAAAACAATAGTAATAACAAAACAACATTTTTCTCAATGGCCAAATTTACCAAAGGAACATGCTTTGTGGTGAGCCCTCATTGACGAATATTGATGAGACTTTAAAAAGACGAATGATGTATCCCTTCAGTGACATTTCAACAAACTAATCAGGTTATCAACAGTTTCTATAAAGTTATCATATGAATATTAAATCTTTGAACGCCTTTATCACACATGATCGATATTACTTTGAATATGGTGAGAAAAAGAGGTAACGGAATGTTGATTAAAATTTTTTTTTTGTTTTCCCGGGAAAGTACTGTTTGAAATAGGTCTGTATCCGGTAAGGCGGCAGGAGTGTTTTCCGTTTCACTTGAATACTTTTTCCGCGTGGGCTTTCCTCGATTTGAATGACGACCTTTGTTTTTATCTTTTAACATCACTGGACTAATTTCTGATATGGGATATAAGGTTCGCAAACAAACATAACGCGCAGGTTGACGATAGTCAGTTAATGGATGGTATGTAAGTCTTATCCATGCTTCCGTGTTGCGGACCAGCGCATTTTGACCTGGTTATTTCACCGTTGCAACAACAATCGCGTGTTAAATCAATATGTGCTTTGGGCGCAGTACGCTGTGATGGTTCGACACACCGTATAATTCACACTCTTTGGTGCGGAATAAGCTGCTTGGGTAGAGAAAGATGGGATTAAATGTTATAAAATGATAATCCTGTGGAACTTCTTTTAAGGCAGGGCATGTACCCTGTGGGCATGAATGTTGCTAAACTTTTGCATTTCATTAGACAACATAACTACGCGATCGCCGACTCAACACGGCCAAAACACAGTAATATGTGCATTAAACCATAGGCCGAACTGTAAGAAAGTACTTGAAATTTACATGACTCACGATAAACTACAGTTAATTTCGCAGACTTTCTTTATTTGAACGTGAGATAGATATTATTACAGAAATATTTTCAGCATACAATATACTCTGGACAAGGCACACTGGAATTGCAGTAACGTAGTGTAAAGGTAAAACGCTGGCAGACTAACAGCAACAAATCATCAATATGATTTTAAACTGCACAATAATTTACTGACAGTTCGGGAGGAAACATCAACTTATCATCTCGTGCGCAAATATGACACAGGTCCAACAAAAAGTGCGTATAGTTTAGTTTTTGGCCAAGATAATACCTATGCTAAATCGCATAAAAGGTTAATGTGTTCCATTGTACAGAAAACGATTATCATGGGTATTAAATGGCACGCTACATGTATCACTTTGGATATCATACAGTTGCCTTACCATTGAATCTTGTGAATTTCTACGCGCTGAATACAAACTTTCAAATGTAGGAAATTTGCTTTCACGCCGACCATTTAGCCACATCGTCTGTCTGAGAAATGATTGCTAGGCAGTGTCGGTTTTTGAAATTTCACAGATGGTCGACTTTGGAGTAGATATTGCGTTTCTTGAGCAAAATTATAAACATTAGCAAAATATATATTTCAAAAAATGCGGGTTTACTGAACCTTAATACTCTATCGACTAAGGTAATTGAGATCACACTTAGGATAAAGATATACACTACTTAAATCGAACATTACAATAAGAGAACTGCACACGTTAAAGACATGTGAAAAAATGAGCTGTGATTCCCCGTCAGTTCACGCGTGTCCGCCATGCAGTTAAGTCTACTTTTGTGTGTGTGTGGTTATTTTGTTGTGTTTGAATAAAAATAAAATGTTTTTTATTGTTTTATCTTGAGTTTTTAAATTCTGCAAGTTACCTTTCTTTTTTCAGTTATCCTTGTTTATTAAAAGCGTGAAGTGAAGGTACTGGCACTGTCGTTAAGTAAAAGTGATAAATTCACCCCGTTTAAGAGATTATCTCAATCAAAGTCCAAATTATGGCAATTGAATCGAAACATCAATCACTTGTGTTTAGGTTGTCACGACGTGATATAAGAAAGTCATACACTTATTCAAAGTTCGTAGAAAACGTTTGAAACCTAAATTACTAAAATATATGATAAGCAGGGACCCCCCATAACTCACTCAATACTACAATTTACAAAAAATGTGCAAAGTAGACTGTCGCGGTGTTATACGTATTTTTTTAATACTATACAAATCGGGAAATTAGTAATAACTCAGTTGTGTTATGTTTAATTCAGATATTTCTTATACCCAGTGGTAGGTTAATCACGGTATCAGTCTGATCTAAGATGGTCATCGTCTCTTTCGTTGGAAATATACATGTATAACGCATGCATACAATAATATGCGTCATAGTTTCAGCGGGAGAATACATCAGAATAAGTTGCGCTCCAAGTGCTCGCGAGGCCGTGGCAATGTTGCCGAAGGAAATAACACGAATGGTTACACTTCTAGTGTATCAAATCGTTCTATTTTGATGAGTACTAGAACCAATTTCTTGAATAGCTAGGATTCTAGTGGAAATGTTTACCACAGCATGGCAAAACATTAACGATTTTCTTCAATCCTTGTATTTATGAACTTATGTTACCCATCCTTGTTCGGTTTGGATCTTTCAATATTTTGCGCAGAGATAGTTGTCACTTTCCGGAATGTAGGGTCACACAGAAGATGCAACGATTTGCAAAGAAAGTGTTTTCATAAACACGGTGGTTAATTTAAGAAAATAGCCTCTCCGACGGCCTTGTTCTGTTACTATCGCGATACGGGTTACTCTCCATTTTGACTCCCCATGACTGCCTATTAATGAATAGTACTAACAAAATATTAAGCCTGTTAAAAAAGCGTCAAAATATACATAAAATTTCATGCCCAGTTTTTATTGAAAAACACAAAGGTCGGAGAAGAACACATTTTACTTAAATGCTGAATTACAAAATACTAACATTGAAATCCGGTTACACCATTTACTGCTTCAAGAGGTGTCAAAGAGAGACCCCGCGATCTTAACCGTACTACCTGTTTGTTTGGATAATAAACGTTCCTTTGATACATTAGTAAAACAGGATCAGTTGCCAATGATAATAGGCTGTACACGATACCATCCAGAACTATTTGTTTGTGTGGTTTATAACTGATTTAGAAGTAACGCACAGGAACTTCCTAACACCTCATAACTTTCATAACTGCACTCGTGTAACCACACATGAACACACTTTTTAAACATAGACGTGCCTTGCCATCATTTTGGACAAGTGGTTTGCTCGGTGACCGCCGTTGGCGTTTTAATGTGAATCGTGGATAGAGCGCAAAATCACTTCTCTATTCATAGAATTGTAGCTTGACCTATACATAAAGTTAAAATGTCTTTGGGAGTATATTAAAGCTAATAAACTGCATATTTCGCTGATACCAAATAGATATCGTTTGGGTAAAGATTAATATGGCTGGTTCAAGACAGGGACCCCAATAAAAGAATCATTACAGTGAATGAGTTGCCAACCCATCCACATAAAGAAGCACAACTACCTTTGCGCTTAGTATGTTTACTTCATAATGAAAACAATAATTTAACAAAACAACATTTATAATTAAAACTAAACCCCTTAAATAAAAAAGGATGAGGCATTCGTTTAATCCATTGACCTATATTTACGAAAGGAAAATGGTGTTGGGTAGTATACGAATTAGTGGAACGTTATTAAAAAGCCGAGATGTTCTTCAGGACATTTCAAAAACGTATCAGTTGTTATCAAACAGTTATATAAGTTCTCATAATGAATTTTAAATTTGCGAACGCTTCTATCACACATGTATGTTCACTATTACTTTGAATAATGGTGAGAAAAAGAGGTGACGGAATGTTGAATAAACCAGGGGAAATACTGTTTGCAAGAGGTCTGTATCCAATAAGGCGGCAGGAAATGTTTCAGGTTTCACTTGAATACTTTCTTCCGCGTGGGTTTCCGCGTTTGAAAATTGCGAATTTGTTTGTATCTTTAAAATCACTGACTAATTTCGATATGGTATTATATTAATAGGTGTCAAACAAGAAAACATAATGCACAGGTTGACGATAGTCGGTTACATGTGAGCAAGTTCTGATCTATGCTTTCGTGTTGCCCACCAGCTGCTTTTGAATGGATATTTACAGTTGCAACAACAATCGCGGGTTAAATCAATATATGCTTGTAGTTCAGTACGCCGTGATGGTTGGACACACCGTATAATTCACACTCTTTGGTGCGAATGAAGCTTGGTAGAGGATAAGGTTGGATTAAATAATATATATAAAAATGATCATCTTGTGGACTTTAGGCGAGCATGTACTCTGTGGCCTCTGTGGAGCTGAATGCTGCTGCTAAACTTTGAATGTCATGAGACAAAATAATTACGCGATTGCAGGAAATTCAACATGGCTAAATACCTTAATACGTCATAAACGATAGGCCGCACTGTCAGAAAAATTACTTTAAAATTTACAGACTGACGCTAAAAACCGTTAATTCACTTACTTTGTCTTGATTTGAACGTGAGCCAATGTAATCCCTATGGTACCAAATCGCTAAAAGTTAAAGTGTTCCATTGTACTAAATAGCTTGGCATGGGATTAGCTGGAAATGTGTACACTTTGAATTCATCCAGTTGCATTTACACTTTGCATCTGTGGAATTTATACACGCCTGAATACCAAATCAAATGTCAGGCCAATTTGCTTTCCACGCTCCACCATTCATCACTCGTGTATGAGAAATGATGCTAGCAGTTGTTAGGTCTTTGAAACCTTGTTCACAGATGATCGACTTTGGAGTACGAGTAGATATTGCGTTTCTTGAGCAAAATATAACATAGCAAAGATTATTTTAAAACATGCTGGTTTACTGAACTTAATTGCTCTATCGCGAAAGGTATGATCCACTTTACGATAACTATCTATAAATACTCTTAATATCGCGAATTTTTTTAAATAAAGGAGAACTGCACGAGTAAAGAGATCCATGGACAAACTGTCGTTTCTCCGGGCAGTTCACGCGTGTCCGCCATGCAGTTTAGTCTACTTTGTTTGTGTGGTTATATTTTTGTTTGTGGTTATTTTTTGTTATTTTTTGTTTTATCTTGCCATGGTAATTCTTCAGTAGCTTTCTTTTTTCAGTTACTTGTTTATAAAAGCGTGGAAAGTGACGTACTGGCACTGTACGTTTAGTAAAAAGTGATGAATGACCGTTTCAGAGATTATCTCAGTGAAAGTCAAAATTAGTGCAATTAAATAGAACCACAATCAATCACTGGTGTTTCTAGGGTGTACTAAGTAATTTAAGAAAGTCATATCTTATTTACCACTAACGTGACACCTAAAGACTCAAAATAGAGTTTAAGAGACCCCCATAACTCACTACAATTACATTTATACAAAATGACGTTTGCAAAGTTAAACTGTCGACATACGATTTTTGTTAATATAAATCGGGAAAATATTTAATACTATATCAATAACTCACTTGTGTTTATGTTCATCAGATATCAGTAATACCAGTGGTAGGTAATACGGTAATTAATTATGATCTAAGATGGTCATCGTCTCTTTCGATCGAAAATACATTGTACAAGCATACAGACCACTAATATGCGTCAAAAATCAGTGGAAACATCCAGAATAGGTACGCTCTAAGTGCTCGCGATGCGTTCAAAGTTGCGGGAAGTGAAAAGACACGAATGGTTACACTTTAGTCCTTCAAATACTCTATTTGATGAGTACTAGGCAACAAATTATCTAATATGTAGGATTATAGAGAAATGTTATACACAGCATTGCAAAAAAAATAACGATTTTATTCATCCTTTTATTTTATGATACTAGTTTACAATTCCTGTCCGGTTTGATCTTTCAATATTTGCGCAGAGATAGTGACACTTTCCGCGACTGTCAGGGTCACACAGCAGATTGAAAACGATTTTGCAAAGTGTTTTATATCACCGAGGGATGTTAAGAAAGAAAATAGGCTCTCCGACGCTTGTTGTTTACATCGAGACTACGATTACCTCATTTTTGACTCCACCATGACTTGCATATTAATGAATAGGGCTAATAAAATATTAAGCCTATAAAAAAGGGTCAAATATACACACATTTCATGCAGTTTTTTAATTAAAAACCAAAGGCGGAAAGAACACATCTTTACTCTAAATGTTGTACATCCTAAAAATTGAATCCTGGTACACATTTACTGTTGAAAGAGAGATGTCAAAGAGAGACAGCGATCCTGCCGTCTTATTCTGTTTGTTTGTATAATAACGTCCCTTTTGATACATTGTAAACAGGATCCGTTGACAATGAGAATAGGCTGTTACATGATACCATCCAGAACTATTTGGGTTTTGTGTTTTACAACTGATTAGAAGTAACTGAACAAGAACTTTCATAACACTCATATAACTTTATTAAACTGCATCGTGTAACAAAACATGAACCACATTTTTAAAAGATCGACGTTCCCTTGCCATCATTTTGGACTTTTGCTTCGTGACAGCCGTGCGTTTTAGGTGATCCGTGGATTTAGAGCGCCAAATCGACTTCTCTATCATAGAATGAGCTGGACATATATATAACTAACGTTTAAAAAAATGTCCTCTTGGAGTATATTAAAGCTAATAAACTGCATATTTCGCGATACCAAAAGATCTAGTTGGGTAAAGATTCCAATATGGCTGGTGCAATCTAGGGACCCCATAAAGAATAATTAAAGTGAATGATGTTGCAACCCCATCCACATTAAGAAACACTCCCTTTGCGCTTATTATGTTTACTTCACTTATGAAAAACTTATAACATAACAAAATTTCTAAAAACCTTAAACCCCTAAATTAAAAAAAAAAAAAGATGAGTTTTTTTGTTTTTTTGCATAAAAAGTAAAAAGCTATGTTGTTGTTGTTGGTTATTGTATTGGCGAATATTGAGAACGGTATATATAAAGCCGATGATGTCTTCAGTGCATTTCAAAAACTATCAGTTGTTATCAAAGTTTCTATAAGTTATCAAATGAATATTAAATTGTGAACGCCTTTATCACACTATGTTCAATATTACTTGGTAAAAAAAAGAGGTGACGGAATGTTGAATAAAACCAGGAAAATACTGTTTGAAAATAGGTCGGTAGCGGTAAGGCGGAAGGAGGTCTTTCGTTCACTGAATACCTATTCGCCCGTGGGCTTTTCCGCGTTTAATAGCGACTTTGTTTTGTATCTTTTGAACATCACTGACTACATATTTCTAATATTGTAATATAAGGTGTCAACAAGAAACATAACCGCACATGTTAAGGATTATCGGGTTATATAAGATGCAAGTCTTATCTATGCTTCCGTGGTGCGACCAGCTGCATTTTGACCTGGAGTATTCCAGTTGACCAACAAACAATCGCGTGTAAAATAAATATATGCTTGTAGGCTCAGTACGCCGTGATGGTTGGACACACCGTATAATCACACTCTTTGGTGCGAATAAGCTTGGTAGAGAAAGGTTGGATTAAAATATATAATAAAAATGATCATCTTGTGGACTTTTAAGGCAGGATGTACTCTGTGGCCTCTGTGAGCATGAATGTGCTAAAATTTTGCATTTCATTAGACAAAAAATTAATTACCGATGAAAGAATCAAATGGCTAAATACATAAACGTCATAAACGATAGGCCGCACTGTAAGAAAGTAGGCTCAATACGGCGTGATGGTTGGACCACCGTACCAATTCACCACTCTGGTGCGAATAATAAGCGAATAAGATTGTTAGTTCGAAAAGTTGGATTAAAATATATAGAAATGATCATCCTGTGGACTTTAGGCAGAGCATGTACTCTGTGGAGCATAAATGTTGCTAAATGTGTATTTCATCAGACAAAATAAATTACGCGATCGCAGAATAACCTGGTCAAACACCTTAATACGTCATAATCGATAGGCCGCACCCAGTAGAAAATTACTTTACATTAGTAACTGACGACTGAAAATTACCGTAGTTCACAGACTTTTCTTATTTGAAAGGTCAGATCGATATTATTACAGCATATTTTCAGCATACATATACTTGGACAAAGGGACAATGAAAATTTGCATTAAAACGAGGCATAATAACAGCAAAAATCATATTAAATATTGAGTTCCATTGACGGTAATTTATTGGAATTCGAGATTGCATATATAAACATCAAATTAAATCAGATTATCATCTTCGTGCGCAAATATGCCAACAGGTCCAACCAAAAGTGCGTATAGTTTGTTGTCTGGCCAAGCTAAAGCATGTGCTATACCAAAATCGCTAAAAGTTAATGGCACGTACATGTATTCACTTTGAATATCATCCAGTGCTTTACCATTGATCTGTGAATTTCTCCACGATGAATACAAATTAAAATGGTAGGCATTGCTTTCACGCTCACCATTAATTACTCCGTGTCTGAGACATGATTGCTGGCAGGGTAGGTCTTTGAATGAAATTGTTCACAGCTTTTTGATCGACTTCTTTGGAGTAGATATGCGTTTCTTGAGCAAAATTATAAACATAGCCAAATATATTTCAAAAATGCTGGTGTACTGAACCTTAATTACTCTATCGCTAAAGGTAATGATATCACACTTTGGGATAAATATCTATAACTACTTATATCGAACTGTAAATAATAGAATTGCACGATTAGATATGGAAAATTAAACTGTCGTTCCCCGGCAGTTCACCGCGTTGTCGCCCTGCAGTTTAGTCTACTTTTTGGTTGGTGGTTTATCTTTTTTATTTTTATTTATGTGTTATTTTATTTTTATCTTGCATTTTTATTCTTCAGTTAGCTTTCATTTTTTGTTATTCGGTCTTAAAAAAACATGGAATAAAACTAAGCGCGGGAACTGTCCTTTACTAAAGTGATTCATAACAGTTTCAGAGATTATCTCAATCATAGTCAACGTAAGTAGTGGCACTTAAATAGAGCAGAAACAATCTAATCCACTGGTCTTTCTAGGTCATGACGACGTGAGTTAAAAGGGCGTCATCTTATTCCAGTACTTCGTTAAATAGAAAAACTGGAAACCTTAATTACTCAAAATATAGTTATAAAAAAATGTCCCACCATAATCACTACATACTACAATTCAAACAAAATGACGTGTGGAAGAGAAAGTAGACTACATACATGGTGTTATTTTTGTTATAAAAAGCGGAGAAAATATTTAATACTAGATTAACAACTCAATTGTGTTTAGGTTATCAGATATCAGTAATACCAGTGGTAGGTAATTACGGGTAATCAATCATGATCTAAGATGGTCATCGTCTCTTTCGATTGGAATATACATTAACAAGATACATAAACACTAATATGCGTCATTAGATTTCAGCGGAGTACATCCAGTTAAGTTACGATCATAAGTGCTCGCGATGCGTTTTTGCAAAGTTGCCGAAGTGAAACAACACAAATGGTTCACTTCGAGTATTCAAATAGCTCTATTTTGATGAGTACTAGAACCAATGGCCTGAATATGTTAGGATTACGAGTGAAATGTTTACACACATTGGCACACATAACGCTTGTCATCATCCTTGTATTTATGATATTATGTTTTACCATCCTTGTCGGTTTGTATCTTTCGAGATTTGCGCAGAGATAGTGTCACTGTCCGCGACGGTCAGGGTCACACCGGAGATTGAAAACGATGCAAAGTGTCTTCATAAACACTGGTGGTTAATTTTAAGAAAATAGCTCTCCGACGCTTGTTTGTTACATCAGACTACGGGCTACCGTCATTGTGACTCCCCATGGACCTGCCTATTCGTGAATTAGTACTAACAAAAATATTAAGCCTATAGAAAGGTCTAAATCTACACAAATTAACATGCGTTTTTTTAATTAAAAAACCAAAGGCGGAAAAGAAGAACCCATTTTACTTAAAGGGTATGGCAAATGCTAAATTCACATCCGGTACAAATTACGCTTCAACGACATAGCAAATATAGAAAGAAGACACACGATATTGCAGTCTTTACTCTGTTGGTTTGTATAATATGGGGCTTTTATACATTAGTATTGCCAATGATAATAGGGCTGTACACGATACCATCCAGAACTAGTGTGTTTGTGGTTTATAAATGATTAGTATTAACTGACAGGACTCATGTAACCCACATGAAAACACTATTTCAAAACAGTCAGCACCCTATTCACATACATACTTACAAGGGCCACAATGGCATACAAATATTCAAGACAATGAAATAGACCCTTACTGAAATACTTCCAAAAATTTAAAATAATTTGGGTTGTTTTTTTTTGTAAAAACGGAAAGAACTATCATTGTAAGATTCGTCTTCTCAACAAAGGGATGCGGACATTACGCCCAGGACATTTTATCAAACTTTGAAAAGCATGCAGTCATCAGCTTACAGACATTGCTATTGTATATGTGCTAATCCCAGGCTTAATTCACCTTTCACTTGTCAGATCATATCTTAATACGAGCCTGAAGTACAATGTCAGAATCCCTGTCGGAAGCTTTTGAATGTATCACAAAAACTGCTAGATACACTACAGCTGTCTCAACAAAAGTGGTTACAATCAGAAAAAATGGTAAAATATCGTCGCTGGGCGGGAAAACTCTCATATGTGTATTTGACCTTTAGAGCAAAACTTCCAGTAGTAAAAAAACGGTAACATACAAAACCTTATATGGAAATTTTCAAAACTCCAAAAACCGCATAATTTGCTGTAAGGCTGGGCACAAGAAAGGTGTCCTTCTAGAATATTAGATATAGATTATTCCATTATTCTGAAATAATCTACCATATGGTTTACTATCATGTTTGCTTGAAATTCAAAAGACACTGATGTGACCAAAATGCACCTATGAAGTTTTAGCATGGGCGCCCACATTACATAGGGTTTTGCAGTTGACTCTGGAGTTACATATTAGGTTTTTCGCCCCCAGCGACGATAGTGAGAAAGTTTCATACTTAGCATAAATGTATATCAATCATTAACATCGAGTATGGCCACCCCTGGTATGAATATATGGAAATGTACATGCATTTTTTTTGCAACACCCGTAAAAAATCAGAATTCCCTAAAACCAGTTTGTGTTAAATGTATGTAATTTGGGTCTTCTAGAGTGGATATCAACATAAAATAAGTTCTCAAAAAGTTTGATGTAAGCGCAAAGCTCATTTGAAGTTTCCGTCCTTCGCCAAATTTTTTACTTGTTTTGAAAACAACGTTTCGCCCCTAATTTGCAGCCCAACTAATAATTTCATTTTTTATTCCTGATTTGGTGTTGTCCTGTGACCCTTTAAATGTGGTATAAAATTCGTCGTGCAAAATTCTGTCGGGAAACGGGTTTCATTAGTGTGGGGTCCAATGGATCCCCCCACCCCCGGAGTGAAAACCCCTTGGTCACTTAAGTGTTAAAAAACAAAAGAAAGCCTAGTTATTACTTTTAAATGACATCGGTATTTAGTAATTTTAACATTTCCCTGATTGTATTATTCTTTTAGCTGTATATCCCAAATCATATATTTAAAAATATATAACTAATGCTTCTGAATCTTAATATGAATCATTATTGAAGAAAGAGACTGAGTACACTGAATTGATGATGAAGTCAAACTGTAGATGAATAGCATGTTATTTGTACCCGCGGCTAATGATCATGTTGTCTTAGTAATGTCGACCTATTGCTTTTACAATACCCCTGAATTTAAAAATTGATAGATCGCGACGACTGCAGGTGTTTGGTGAAAAGCTCGCTCTATACCTATTTTTACTCAGTTAAAAACATTTGTTGAGAAAATGAGCTCGCCTACGGTCCTAATAAATTCTTAACAAACGTTCTTTAAGCAATCATATTTTTCTTCTCTCTCTTCTCTCTCGTCATTTACCCTTTCTCTTCCTTCTTCCTCCTATTCTTCGCTTTCTTCTTCTTTTTTCGGCTTTTTCATCTGTATCTTACTCTCCCTTTTCGTCTTCTGCTTCTTGAGAAGAGCAAAACGGAACAACCCCACTAACATCTGTTTATGTGAAATAATTAGATCTCTCAAATGTTTTGATGGATAAGTAGCCAAATACACATTAATTGTTGTTGTTGTTGTTGTTGCTGCTATTATTCTCGTCGTCTTTGATTAAAGCTATAAAGCGTCTGTGGTTGATTTTTTTTTGAGAAAAACATGAAAGAAGTTATATATTTTGTTTTGGTTTTGCTTATGGAGCATTTACAATTACTGTGCTTTATCATTCTGCTTGTTTTGTCATATACAGTGTGAGTCAATAAAAACCCTACATTCAGGAAAGATTTTTTTTTTAAAAGGTTAAACATTATCTTTGCTTGAACGTTTGTTTTGGTTGTTTACAGGGATAAACATGCTATCAGAAGATTTTAATTTGGTGTCTTTCGGACTTTGGGTTCAGAAACTATGCCAATTTTGCGAAGAGACCTAAAAATTCTGTTTTTAGCCATACAATGCGGAGAGACGGACACCGACTCATCATATATCTCATTATAGCAAAGACAATTCACACAAGCAATTTCAGTTGATATCGATTTCTTCTTGACAAAAACATCAGTGTAAGTAAAACGGTATATTATGTAACATATTTAATAAGTAAAATATCTTAAACAAATTTGAAATTACCATTGTTCAATCATAAATAGCCAGTTTTTGAAAATCACTCCATATAAAGGTCTCAGTTCATGAACATAATGAAATGCTCAGAGATTTTTGTTTTACATCATTAACGTAATTATTTTGCACAACTACGTTTTAAATTGCGAGAAGAACTAAAGCTGAAGTTTTCTGTAAATAAATTGGAATTAAAACTTAAAATTCAATATTGCACTGTTGTTTTTTCAAGCTGAATACAAACCTTCTATGGCTTCACTTTTGCTCCCAAGTTTTGTTGTAGGTTAAAACCATGACATCTTGCTGATCCAAAGTAAACTGTGGTCTTACACCAGCTATCTTGACTTTCTTATTTGGGGAATTGAACATTTTTTTCACTCAGCATTTTCTTTTGTAATCGACGGGATACTATTTTTTAATCCTGCAATTATTCTCTCACCTTCTATAGTTTGACAATAATTTGGTGTTAAATGTTTTTTACTCAATTACTGCTGAAAACCATGTTACTCTTTGTAAACGATTCATCTTTGTTTGGCTCAAAATCGGCCAAACAGGATTTTTAAGTCTCTCAGCAAAATAGGCATAATTTCTCCCTCCAAAGTCCAAATGACACCAAATAAACGTTTTCTGAAAGCCTGTTCATAGCAAACGTTTGAAGAAAAATAATTCTTAACTATTTTAATTATTTTTTTATTCTGAATGTAGGGTTTTTATTGACTCACACTGTATACCTCCTAGATAGGCTCTTTGGGAGTCCTACAAGCAACGAAAAGTCAAATTAGGGGAAAAGTATATCCTCACAACGCCTCTTATTTTCAATTTCACAGGTATGTTAAAATGAAACACTGGAATATAATATAAGAAAATCTTAGAACTGTTAGAAGAAGCTGTTCTCCCATCTGAACGCAAAATATGGACAGAGTATTATTGTGACAATATTGGGCAGTTTAGTGTAATAGAATAAATTGACACCATGGAATAAATGTACTACTATAAAAGGTAAATTAAAGGGCCCGTGTGGGTATAGCGGGTTCGATATTTTTTTTCTATTTGATTTTGTTTCCCTTTTATTTTACTTTATTAGTGTCAAAGTTAACCATTTTTATATAAAATTGTTCTTAAATTGTATTTGGGTGATGGGCTGTCTTTTACGGAACACATTCGTGTAGTTTTGCACAAATTTATTTTATTACTTAAAATTTTTGCTTACTAGAGTCAAAATGAACACATTTTTAGCTGTTTTAATTGTTTTGTGTTACGGGCTGTCTTTAACAGAATAAAGTGCAAAACTAGATTACGCTTTATTCCGTAATACTGTCTATTGCACTAAACTGCCTAATATTGTCAGATTTAGGGCCACTGTACGCTGTTCGTATTTGGTAGTTCGGATGGGAGATCAGGTTGCAACGACACAAAACTTTAGGGACATTGGATAAATATTCGAACGGTTCCATTTGAAGTTTGCGCTAGTACATTTAGAGAATCGATGTGAGAAATGTCTGTGTTCCCAAAATTAGAGTCTTCCAGGACTGGAATGAAGCATAATCTCGATGAAACAACTAATGTGCGATGTAAAATATTACTACAGACTTCTATGGGCCTGGAAGGCTCACTCCATATATATGACTGCCTAGTTCCTGACATCGGATATATCAACAAAATCAATAGCAGGAGCAGGACGTAATTGCGTGAATAAAACGCCCCCCGTGTCATAATGCTTAAGCACTGTTTTATTACATCCGGGATTCTCAATTAACAAGGAATTTGTTCTTGTAATAATCATGAAATTCTATACATCATCGTTTAAAAGGTGTCCCCACATTGTAACATTATCTTTCATTTTTTTTCAGTGATGCCGTGTATATGAAATCTGACCTAAATATAAGGTATAGTATAAGGTTAACTCGATTCATCATTAATTAATGACAAATAATTGCTCACTAATTGCTAATTAACTTTTGAAATCTTGTGTTGCTTTTCATAAATTAGTAATGTACCCTAGCTCAATAAAATGCCGATTACAATAATCCATATTTAATTGAAGTGATTTACATAGCATTATGATGTCATTATTATTAACAAACAAAGATCGTCAAATAATTGGGGAGCATGACCTTGTACTACCGGGTCTATGAATGCAGCTAATTTGCCCCGTTCACATTTGTTCACTAATAATGTTATGCTTGTTATAATACATGGTTACATATGTTCATTTACTCGAGACACGGACACTTATATTCGAACGCCAATAGCAGTACATGAAATAGATTTAAAGACATCGTCGCGGTAAAGCACTTCGCTCATGATCAGATCGTGGGTTCGAACTCGATAGCGGCTGACCGCGTTGCGCACTTGTGTAAGGTGCTTTATCTCACTTTCGAAATTTCCTCTTTTCGCCCACATGCCTCGTGTATACTGAGAAGATTCGTTGTGCGGATGGGTAGTGAACAGCCCACAGCAGCAACACGGTCGAGGCTGGCCCATAGAGATGAGCATTCATGGGAGCACCCAAAAGCAGTTCGCCATCTATAATCTATTCTACATTCTCTTTTCTTTTTACCCATGAGTATCAACTTCGTAAATGACTTCACAAGTATTTTCATCTTGTAAACAATAATCCAAAATAATTTCCCACTCTAAGCGAGTAAGCCACATATCGTTTCATTTTCATATGGAAATGCAAAGTATATGATCCGATTTACGTATTAAAAAAAGTTATTATTTGTGATTTTGTCCTTATTAATGTTGCTTGAATTCCTAAACAATACAGGTATTTCCATCGCTGAATCTTTAATTTGAATCATATCTTAAGTGAAACCATCTATGAGTGAAATTCCTTGGCAAGTTCTAATCATGTGACTTCACTGAACCAATGCAATTTAGGGAGGGCGCTTTTCTACATTTATCTTTAGCGAAAATCTGTACAAACAACTTCATTCTCCTAATCAGTAAGAATAACGGAAAATAAATGGCATGTCATAAATATATAAATTGTAATGTTTTCACACCTAAAGCATAAGGATTATATTGCCTTTTAAGTCTGGTAGATCTAATTCGGTAACATTCGCTTCCTCAAAATCTAAAATGTATCACAGAGACTGCAGGTGTTAGAGCTCATAAGGATAATTACAAACTAGATATTTCCTTTAGTAAAACAAAATCGTTTTGGTCGTTAGAAAGGCTTTCCGCAAGTTTTAATCAACCTTTATCAAACATTCTTCCAGCAATGTTTATTTTCAGAAAGTTCCCTATGAAACCAAAAACCCAGGTATCTATGGTACATCAACTTTTATTTCTATCAACGACCGAAGTATTTTCACAGCTTTTCTGGCGATAAGTTGAGCTGAATACACGCGATCCGTGAGCGACAGAACTAGAAAAGATAAAAACGAATTGGTGGACGAATATCGTTCGTTTTCTTGTTGTTGGTTGTTTGTTTGTGTTTGTGTTGTATCTATTAAAGGTGCTTGTTCCGATTTATGTCTTTTGTGTTCTCTACTTGATATAAGAGCCTGGTACTTGCACATACGACCCATCATGTACCGTGGGAAACACACTTGCGGTTTTGACGGTAGAAGCAATAATGCGCATTGCAAAGCCCTATTCAATATACTCTGCTAATATTGATGGTTAACCATAAATTCGGCGGTTTTTTGTTTATATCTTGGCAATGAATTGGATTTGTGGGCTCAAATTTCAGGATGACAATGAACAATATAGGGACTTTTATCTGATATCAAAATCGATACTACTTCCGGGTAAATCGGAAGAAGAATTATATTATTTTAAAGGCAAACTTGTCTTCTATTGCTTGATCTCACACTACCGACCATTTAATTTGTGTGTGTTTGGAAGGAACGAACGAACACGTTCAGCAGTCATTGGTGCCTTGTTCCACTTACAATATGACTGTATGATAGCAGGCCTTTGCTCTCTAAATTGAATCTTTTGAGCAATATCCAGTTGCATCAAACCTAATTATTCAAAATAACTATGCCTTCAAAAAGATCATTTATACACTAAAATTTGAAACAAAAAAAAATATCTCGGTTTGTGTGATTATTTAGTTGAGCTTTCGCAGGAAAAGGGCTAGTCATGGGGTATTTTGAGGCATAAAAAGTGTGGCTAATTTTGCCGAGAAAGAAGTAAAATAACAAAACAGTGATATTTTTAATGGAACACGCCGTGTTGTTATAATAATATGACACACTCCACCTTTAACACAGCCGACTTTCGTCAATGGTAAGCAGCATGAAATTGCTTTTCGCACCCAGTAAGCTCGAGCAATCACGATGACATGAAATTGATAGGTAAATCAATAAAAGGGTTTAAGGTCCCTTCCAAATGCTATACGTTATTACATGATCTCAAATCACCGCTATGGGGATTCCCTGCTTCACATGGTGGCTGATCATAGTAAACAGTGGCAATTTGTTTAGTATAGTTTACTCGTTGCCAACTGACGATGACAGAGGAGTTGAATTAGAAGAATGATTGGTGGGCTGCTGAGTAGAGATAAAGGGATGTGAATTGTAGGAATGGCTCTTAAACTCCTACCGTATTTTCTCGTCGTTTTTTACGTTTCGTTACTGTTAAATTAGCTACCATTTTGTGATTAAAATATTATTTTATTTCTCAATTTGATTTGAGAAGATTTAACCCGGGAAAAGGTACTTTGTTTATTATGGAATTCCCCTTGTGCTTATTGAGATCAGACCAGATGTTATTTACTATAGATTGTGCAAGTGAAGAAATGGAATTCCCCAAAAAAGCTAAATTTAGAAAATTAGTCAACTTGTTTATGCATTGAGATCAAAATAGATTTGGGGGTTTCCTTGATGTTATTTATGTAAGATGGTGCAATGCAGATGATGTAATTTATGTAAAATCTGATTTGATAGTGCAAGGTTATGTTTATGCATGATGATGCTGTAATGATTATTATTAGAAATATGGGAAATCTAGCTGTGAGATAAATAGTGTTCGCTGGAAAGAATGAGGGCCAGCATTGGTAACCAGGAGCTATACAGTATAGATAAAGCTAGTTTTGACCTGCAATGAGTGGCAGACCTGTACAGTACATAGTGCCAGGATTTATTATATTTGTATATTCCACGTAAGCGAAGCTTTAGTTATTCTACTGTCGTCTTTGAAGGCGAAAGTGTTGGTACTGATATACTGTGGAATATTAGTGTCGTCGGGGACTTATTCAACCTTGCCGTCTTGAACTGCTGGACAAAGTTATCTTCAAGACTTAGAAGATTCCCTTGGATTTTGTTACCCTTGGAATTATGTTGCATGCTATCACTTTTGAGTCTTCGCTGTGAGGAATAATTATCATCGTTGAACTGTAACACTTCTTTTAACTCTGGACATTAGTGAAATTGTGTGTAATTTTATTATATGTAATATTGTTTTGGACATACCAAATTCTTGAACCAATCTGATTAAAATCATTAAAACAGTGTTTTAATATAAAATTCAGATCACTTGTGCACAAGGCTCGTTTGTTGGTGTTTAAAGTTTATTTGACGTACACGCGACATCATAACAGTACCAACATTTTTGTAGCTTATACAGAGAAAAAAATATGGCCTTTTTAGTTTCCCCTAAAGAGATTGTTGGCGGATTATTGATACGTTGACCTATGACATATTCTGTTCAACTAGTACCAAAACAATCAGTTTAACACTGTAATTCCTTACCACTTGCTACTTAATTAGTTTTTTAACAAAATATTACACACATAGGAACCAAATCATCTCATCCAAGAGTGTTATCGCTACATTTCTGTTTTCTTCAATAATGGGGAAACTTAATATTTTTCCTGGCCAAGCTTTTCACAAGTTCGCATAATATGCATTGATAGACGATGATTAAGTTCATTATCGCTGTAAGTCAGGACCATTCAAGGTTATACCAGCTCCAATTTATTCGTGTAATTGCGTGGATTAAACAATGTAACGTTTCCATTTTGAATATTTGTCCACGTACGAGAAAAAAAGTCTACACTATTTAACTCATACTTTAAATTATAATTATCAGTAAATCTGTGTTATCTTTGGAGAAATTCTCAAGAACAAAAATATTTGAACAATAAGTGTTTCAAAGATAAATTTAATTTGACCTTTGAAGTTAAAAAAATATTTCGTCGGCCGCGTCACATAGTGACGTATTCGACATGACATTTTGGACTTCTTTGGAAAAAGTGGAATATACGTTGGTGTTTGTACTTCTCTACAAATTCAGCAAATTTAAAACCTCAAAGTGGCTTAATTAGTAAAATCAAAGAGTATCTAAAGGAATATAGGACACTTCCCCTATTCTGTACGGCAAACGATGTAACGCTTCTACGCCAGCAAATTAGCTACCAGACGCCAGATGGCGCTATTCTCAACGTAGCAAGCGGTCCGGGGGCCGGGCGACCGCGGTTTGTCATGATTTTGAACTCGTTGTTGGTTTAAGCACATTTTTGGTGGAAGTCGGGGGGACAAAGGGGCGAGGTTGTCGATTTCTTAATGTCCCTATAATGCTAAGACAAATCACAACATAATAATATTCTGTCTTGCCTTTGTCTTAGGAATTTAAAAAAAATGAAAATGTGTTTAAATTCTGTGAATTAATCAAGCAACCCCACAAAAATAGCACGTTACTTTTGAACTTCGCGCCATTGCTCCACACAGTGAAATATGCGATGTCGTCGCTTTTACCTACCAGACACTAGGAGCGCCCTTCTCCATGAAAGTCCACTTCCGTTACACAAAAATAGGGGGAGTGTCCTATCTTCATTTAGATAATCTTTGGTATTAATTAAATAATTATGACATATTTTCAAACCGTTAAATTGTCCCCATCACATAACGACGTATTTGTCGAAAATCTATTCTGCGCAGGCTCATAACATTGTATCTGCATCTTGAAGTTTTCGCCATTTCACATAATGACGTATAACGACATTTACGAGACGTATTGCTATTTACACGTTGAAATTGCTATTTTGTCGTTTTCACATATTGATGTATTTTGTTAAACATATTTTTTCGCATATCTAAATAAATTCGAAGTTTATAAGTAAAATATATTCGAAATTAATTATTTTGGCGATTTTCCACTAGGTTTTAATTGGGATATTTTTTAATTAACAGTAAGGGGGAAATTAAAATAGCAAAATCTTCAAGCCGCTTTTCTCGAAATGCGTATTTTACAAATCGTCCGTATGTGACGCGGCTGACGATTTATTGAAAACTGCGAACTCTTTGAGGCAGTTTTATGTTTATATCAGTTGTGCATATTTCGGTAAAAAATAAAATCGGCCATGACGTTTTTTATGCTAATTAGCCTAATTAAGCATTATGGTGGCGCTATTCAATATTTGTTTTGCCCCTTAAATCGTACTGGAGTATTAAACTTTTTTTTTTTATTTCAAGAATGAAAATGTATTGATGTTCTCCTATTATGAGCCAAATTTTATGGGGAAGTGGTTTTCCATTTTTCGGGGGGAGAACTTTGTGCGCGTCTTAAAAAATCAGTTTTGGACCGCCATTTTGAATCAGTACAACCCATTTTCATTTTGTTCCTGTTATGTGGTCGTGTTCATGTACCCCATCAATGACTAGAGTTTTGGTAAAAAAAAATCCAACGGCAAAGTGTTTTTCGCCTGGACCCCGGGCGTATTCACCAACTGGAGTACAGAATACCTTATTCACTTAAAGGCTAACTCAGCGAGGGCGCACTCATTTTTCAAATATTTTTTTTTACATATATATATAATGCTTGTCCATATACTAATCATTGTGCGAAATAACTAAGCTCGAATTGTTGTAAAATTCCTGATCCGGATTTTTTTTTATACACAGTATCCTATGGCACTGTTATACTGCCATTAAAATGTTTGCTACATTAAAACGGAAAATCCGATTCATCTCTAACTTCAGAATTCAGCATTTAAGGAGACTATCTTTACTTCTAGGTGACTATTTTCAATTACTACACCAAAAAATTATATTTCAAAATCTCTGGTTCAGCCTTTACGTGTTAAATTACCACATATCTGCACACAACTACATGCACACCCACTCATCAACGCACAACCAGCGATGCTCATTGGGGTGGTGTAATTGTTCGCACATTCTCGTAAACAGTGATAGAATCCTTTAATATACTAAACTGTGCAGAGATTGCTAGAAACACGGATTTTGATGTTGCTGTTGTTGTTTGTCCTCTGTATAGATTATTCTTTAATGTATACATTTCAATCAGTGGCGTAGCCAGAGGGAGCAGGTCCTCTGCCCGACCGCGATGTTCTGTTGGTACATAACGGTCCGCCAGTACATTTGTCTAAACGTTTTAGGGTTATCGGTCATGAAATGAAATACAGAGAGTTTCATAAGAATAGGTTAAAAACAACTAGTGATGGCGACAATGATGTCCTGCTCCCCCCCCCCCCTTTTTTTTTTTTTTTTTTTTCCCCCCCCCCCCCCCCCTTTCAGATTTTGGAGGCGACGGTAACAAAAAATTGGGGGAAACCGGCGAGCGCAGCGGGACGAAAAAATGTCGGTACAATACACGTGTCGGTACATTCGCAAATCGGTGCCCCCCTCGTCAACGAAATCCTGGCTACGTCACTTATTGCAATAAATATTCAAGGCAATATTGGAGCTAAAATTTAATATCAACCGGAAATTTTATATTCGTTACAGCATATAGATGACATTTTGATTATTTACCTAAAGGTGTCGTAATTTGGTCACATTTGGAACCGAAGCATTCTGAAACGTTCACTCCGGATTGATTTTGAATTTCAGAATGACCTTGAACCGCTTTAAAATTCTAATATTTAAACTATATGTGTATATTTGTCAGATTATACCCAATTTTGGCTCTTATTGCATACTGAATGAACTGTTTGATACACTCGAACCTGTATAAGCGCCCCCCCCCCTTTCCAAAGACTCGCAAAAAGTTCCGGATTTTTGCCACGTTGTTCTATGACATACTCTTCCACCTGGTACAAAATAACAGCCTACCACCATTTTATTTCCAACACCTATGTGCACCGATCACTCAGAGAAGAGACAAACTAATAATTAAAGAAAAAAATAAATTAAAAAATATTTTTAAATGTTATTTTTGTTTTTAAATCCACCTAGAGGACTGTGAAGTATCTTTATAAAGTTTGGGACTAGTCTACTGTACAATATCTGTGACTTTAGTTCCAATGGCATAAGCTGAAAATTATGACTCCTGGTCCATATTTCGACACAATTGGCGTCATTTCAAGTTTGCAGTTACAATCCCTAGATGGGACTAACATTAAGATTTGAAACCTGTACCACGGTACGGTTTGACAGTCGCAGGAACACATGTTTGACATATTTTAACTGCAAAGAGTAATGACTTAAATTCACGCTCATTGTCTAGTCCAACGGTAATCCCTCTTAATATGTTAAGAGAACAAAGGATTAAAGGATTAGAGAGATTTTCGGTCTAGGCTTAAATATTTAAGCAGTGTGCATCATCAATAAAAATAATTACTTTCCCCAAATCGTGTAAAATGATTCCCAAAATGCCTTTACAAATTTAGAAGCTATACCAAGAGAATTATTCAGTCATTTTTTTTCGAAAACATACATTACAGGCTCAAAATAATTTTGACTTTTACCCTTTTATTAAAGTGTACACTTTTATTAAATATACACTAACCCAGGTGAGATATTACAAATCCATTTGAAAATTCGGAAATAATGATAAACTCTAGCCTTAGATGATTTGTTTTAATGTGAATAAAGCCAGTTTCAACGTTCAACGACTAATAGTCAATATATCGGTGGGTGCATCACACACTGGTCTAGTCATGTAGTCAACACTGTTTAATATGGCAGTAACTGTATTTAAGTTTAGTTGATAGCGACGTTCCTTATCCATCGTGTATCTGGGCCATTTTTTGCAACAAAACTCCCAAGGGGAGGGAGGTGGTTACCACCCCCTGTGATATTCGTTAATGAACATCCAATTCCTGTAAATTTGGAACCACAGGATAGCTTAGTGTTTCTTCTTTCCATTGGTATCAAAATACCAACATCTCCATTATGAGGTCATATGTTGAGGAAAGTATGAAAATACTGAATATAGGGTGGGAAAGTGATATTTTTCAATTTAGGCGACTCAAAAACATTATTATTGCACTTCAATGCTCTCATTACATAAAACTAACCATCTCCCATTAAGTAGAACCAAACACCGTATGAAAATCGGATATTCATAACTTTTTGGGGCGAAAAATTGAATGTTCCCCTCATCCACACTGTGTGTCTATGGAAATTAACAGTTTTGCTGACATGAGAACTTTATGACATCATTTTGACGTAATGCTAGGTATGTTGGTACTCATTTTGGTATGGCAAGAGGAAGGCCCTAGCTATCTATTGAAATCAAAATCAAGTGTCTGTGATATTCCTGTGTTGTGCTAGTCCTGTTGGTGTTTCAAGCGGACAAGATAGCTCAATCAGGTAAGCGCTCGACTCCAGTGTATGCTCATCCATGCGTATAGGCGTGCGTTCGAGCCCTGTGAGATTCAGATATCTTGTAATTTCCCTGGACAAGAAATTAACCGCTTAGTTGTCTCGAATTACCCATGCGATATTTGGGAAGCTGATCCCGGCTGCGATGGTTATCTCGATGTATGTTTGCTGATAAGGGAAAGCGCTGATCCGATCTGCTGCATCCCTGAAATGATGCTAAATGGTTTATGGTATGGTTGGGCCACAGTGATCAGCGACCATTTGTGAAAGCGCTTAGAGGCCAATAGCATAAGGCGCTATATAAATCTCTGCTATTATTATTATTTTATTTCTCTCCCGAGGGGGGGGGGGCTGCCACCCATATCCATCACTTTGGGATTACCCTGTATCTTACTTATACTCCGGTGGATGTTTGTTTTTGGATAAAAAGGAGCGAAAATGTCAATTGACAATTGCATTAAATAGTTTGGCACCAAATGGGGGAGTTAGCAAGCCGGGAAAAAAATCTGAAGGCCCCCTTCGGTAGACGAGGGTTAACATCTTAATACGAAAATGATGTTATGAAAAAAATGCTTTTCATCCAATATACGACCATGCGAATGGTAGACCGTGTTTAATTATGATCAAGGATCGCCGATACTAATTATAACAATCATTATTTCAGAAGTAATGTTGATCGTTCGAGCTATAAAATATTGCCTTTTAGTTCCTGAACCTGGTCTTATTACCAGCCCTTTTTTATAACACGGACTACCCTCGAGGAATTCGTTATTATTAAGCACCCGATGCTTATGATTTTAATACCAGTGATAGCTATGGTCTTCTCTTTCCAATTGAAACAATATGTACCAACATACCTAGTATGGCGTCCAATGAGGTCATCAAGTGCGCGGTCGGCCAAATTGACATTTTCCACAGAAAAAGAAGGAAAATAGGCGACCAGCGAATGTTGCGCTAAAAAAGTAGGAAATCGGTTTTTTCATGCGGTTTTCAGCTCTAAATGATGGCAAATGATAGTTTACATTAAACATAGAGTTTTCGAGCCATACTGGGCATAACCACTTGCAAAAGCACCATAAATATCCTTGGGGGCAACCACCCCCCCCCCCTTACCCTTAGACTTTGACGACACCCATACCCTAACCCCGGTGAAGGTGCTACTTCACATTTTTTCGCTAAAATGACCAGAAAGATGATAAAATTCTACTTACAAGGTTTTTACGCAAGCTTTTGGCATTTTAGCGCCCCCCGGAACAAATTTCACTAGGGGCCAGTATTGCTTTAAGGGCACTATCAGTGATTTCTTACCCGAAACCAAAAAAATCAGCACAATCAGAGTTTATTTTTTTCATAACAAGCTGAGGGTATCTTAACATACCTACAAGTCATAGGACCAAAACAACCTATTGAAGGATCGGCCATTACTACAACACGCAATTGCATCGAGATTCATATCTTTGGCCACTGGTGTTTTTTCTTTCTATACAATTTTTCGCTTGGAAAAAAATAACTCTTATGCAATTCTACAGATTTTTCTTCATTTTAAGCTATTTCAGTAAATTTCAAATATGTTTGACTCTTTAGGGTGGTTAGGATTAAAGGTCCATAGCCCGGATTCGTAATAGCCTCGTCCCCAGGGACCCCAGATTTTACCGGAATTGAGTCAAAATTGGTATCTCATTTACCCTGTGAAATCTTGGGCTAAATGATGTTTGGTTGTGGATGTTATGAGACGAAAATATGCCCCATTTTGGTTCGCCAATATAATTTTACACAGTACTCTATGGGGCTTACCAAAATCACGTTTCTGGCTTCTTGTCAAAACGGATTGAAATATGAGGGGTGATTGAAACTTTACAGATGGGGTTTTGCGGTGAAGGCCATTTCTATCAAGATGAAAAAATTATATACTAAACGGCCATCCCTTTAATGATAGTGTTTAATTGCGGTCGCTGTTTGAAAATTACCCTGAGTCCCAATACTTCGGACTCACCCTAAAGTTTGTTGTAACGACGATCGTATAAACTCAAGATCAAGATTGAATCTTACCTGTCAATGTATTTCTTATTTTCTTAAACCTTAGGGATAAACGGTTTTTTAAAAAGTGTTTATGTACTCTCAATCAAGCCTGACACTTCTTTATTACTCTCTCGGCGAAAAAAAAGCGGACACTAATGTTTCAATTGTACACAACAGAATAGGATCGACTGACAGGGTCAAGAAAACACTTAACCTGACCCACTCCATCCGCTTCTTTATGACTGAACACACGTCGGGAAATCGACCTGCTAAAATCGACACGTTTAAACTCATCGAGCGTACAATATCCCTTGGCAACACAGCCCACAATATTAAGAGGCGGCTTATCAAGATGCTACGTATCGTTCACGTATATACTCTTTATAGTCTATTAGAGGTAGTATCGATAGCCATTGATTGCCTGACTACAAACAAAAGACGTCAGGAAATAGTATCATGTTTACTCTGCAATAGTTCAGAACAAAGGAGAATAAGATCAACAGAAATAGCGTCAGTATTGTGTAGGGGGTAGTAGTTAGTAGTAGTAGTAGAGTAGTAGTAGTTAGTAGTAGTAGTAGTTAGTAGTAGTAGTAGTAGTAGTAGTAGTAGTAGAGTAGTAGAGTAGTAGTAGTAGTAGTGTAGTAGTAGTAGTAAGTAGTAGTAGTAGTAGTTAGTAGTAGTAGTAGTAGTAGAGTAGTAGTAGTAGTAGTAGTAGTTAGTAGTAGTAGTAGTAGTGTAGTAGTAGTAGTAGTAGTAGTAGTTAGTAGTAGTAGTAGTAGTTGTAGTAGTAGTAGTAGTAGTGTAGTAGTAGTAGTAGTAGGAGTAGTAGTAGGAGTAGTAGTAGTAGTAGAGTAGTAGTAGTAGGAGTAGTAGTAGGAGTAGTAGTAGTAGTAGTAGTAGTAGTTAGTAGTAGTAGTAGAGTAGTAGTAGTAGTAGTTGTAGTAGTAGTAGTAGTAGTAGTAGTAGAGTAGTAGTAGTAGTAGAGTAGTAGTAGTAGTAGTAGTAGTTAGTAGTAGTAGTTATTGTTAGATTTGTAGGCAATTTCCTTCTAAAACAGGGCAGGGGTCCCTTCCGTGATATAGTAGTCATGGTAGTAGTAGTGGTAGAAGTAGTAAATTGGTTACAACGTTGCATTAACCTAATAAACCAAAATTAACAAAAAAATCGCATATACAAAAAGCCGAATCATCTGAATATACATACAATAATTGATATGCCCAATTATGAATGTAACCATAGATTGGATTTCATCGGATCATTATCATTTCACGTTAAAAATAGCGTACGCGGTGCCAGGTGGAAGGAAAGGAAAATTTGTATTGTATTCGAGTATGTAATTTTAAAAAATAGTATGACTCAGATAGGGGTGTTAATGAGAGGAAATGACCAAGTCTACTCCGACCTTGTTTGTTGAAATTTCTTAAATATTTATGAATTCTAATTCTTTATCGTAGGTTAAAATCAATAAGATATGATGCAGCGTTTTTGCACGTGATTTTTTTTCTTCAGCTTTCTTTACATTACCGAGTGCACATTAAACGGACTATTTCCAGCGTGTTTGGAGAATGCCAATTGTCATCAACTGTTACAAATTTGTTTGTTATTGGTTTAAATTGTTTAAGTAATTTTGCATTCGTACTTATACGAAACGAATGAAAAAATATTTGTAAAGTTTTTGGAATTTTGTTTTCAAACCTTTACATGTACACATATAACATGGGTGGATTTTGTTCAGTCTTGTCTGTGTCAAATAGAAATAAAGGTAAAATTACTGTGATGGTCTTAAACATAAGAGGTCTTGCCTTTATTTACAATTAACGTCTTCCCCGCTTTGGAGGTATTAGTCGAAGTCTTTGGAAGCACAGACGAAACGCAGACGTTACCCAAATTTGGATTTGCGTTTAAATCGGTATAATCCGCGACGAAGATCAAAAACTGCAACAAATGGAACAACTTTTCGAGGAACTACCCGAAAACAATCCGAGCATAATACCCGGATGTACGTGATACATGTGCGTTTCCGTTTGTTGTTATAAAACATCTCGAATGCTAGAAAAGTAATCCTTTAAAAGGCATTAATACGCTGAAGTTTAATTTCCACATAATATTAATTTAAACAAATTCTAAGAATCATAAGTCAATACAACATAATATCAAATGGCTTTCCCATCTTAGACTACTCCAGAGGGCTGTCTCGCGCTATACGCAATAACGCGCCCTTCTCGTAAGTCACGTATAAGTTCGCAAATGCTGAAAATAAAACGGCATTTGATTCACGCAGGTGGTCGAAAGTGCCGTCGAAGGGTCTATAGGCAACATCAGGTGTCTGAGGAACGTCTATGATGCCTCTGTCTTTTTTTAATCAATTGATCTTTATCAATTAATTAATCTTTATGTTTATCATAGAATACAGCAAAGAACAATGAATAAATAATAATTATGAAAATAATGCTAGTCAGTGACATGAAAAATTTAATTGATGACAACATTAAGCAAAGTATTTTACATACAACTAGGACTATACCAAGTCAAAGGACCTTGAATTGATAGTGTATTGTTTGCCAGGACAGTATTAAACATTCTTATCATATGATGAGATGAGCATTTCTGGTTTGATTATATGGTGTGTGATTATAATGTGTCCATAGCAACAACAAACGCAAATAACACCCAAAGTTAGACGCCTTTGGTATTTATCTTTTTGTACTTAGCTAATAAAGAACCTGTATTTTGTTTTGATTCAGGTAGAAATGTATTTAGACATATATCACAGCCTGCGAATATGTTTAGCCTTTCAATTCAGTGTTCTGTACTACACGTATTTACAACGTCGTAAAACCTATATAGAGCCTTAACAGCTCTTATACCTGCTTCGTTGATATTTTAAGGGGCACTGAAATATACACTCAGCCATACCCTTAGAAACGTTCTCAAGCAATAACAAATATTTACGAAAGAACTTTCTGTAAACCAGAATAACGATAAACCCTCTAGGATCTTAATAATGTGAAAATCCAAGAATTGTAACCCCGTGTCTTTTTATATAATTCACCAAGATTCATCAAACATTAAGGCCAATATAAAAGCTGATAATCCAATAAACCACCACACACCTGACATATGACTTGCCGAGTTGGAGGCTATCTTCACTATACGCAGTCATATTTTCATACCTAACAACAGAGTTCAGTAACACATCTATACATACATTTAATAATACTCCTGTATATTCTAGTTACTGTAAATGATACCCAGAAATCAACAAGATCAAATGGTAACCATAACGTTGTACGTCACTCGCGGACTGTGGCAAAGTATCGCGAATGTTAGGCATGTAACTTTCTGCATGGCTTTGACAATTCCATTCCTGTATCTATCTTCCCCACTGCCTTGATCGATTCATTTTGTCAGCATTACCACCTCAAATTTCCTCAATTTCCGACGGCAGACAAGCAAAGTCTGCCAAATCGCGATAACTGGAGTGACTTTGGCGATGTGATTAGACTGCGCCTATAGAAAAGCAGGTGCGATGCGTATTGATCGCGGGGACGCTACGGGGCACTCGGCCCTTGGCATGTTCGATTCCCGAGACCGACGCTAGGCTCTATGCCAATCGGAGAGCTTAAACGTGTACAGAAAAGTAATAAATATGAAATATTTCCTTTTCATTCCGTGTGCGATGTTTTTATTTCAATAAGGCAGACGCTTTGACTACGCTTCTTTTAATAATTCCTTGCCTTCTGCATGACAAAGGAATTTCTAAAATGTTATAAGGTAACAATAGGGCATACGATGAGGTAAATGTGTTAGCTAAAATTGTCAAATTAGTAGCATTCATGCTGCATATGAACCGTGTGAATTTTAGCAGTCATATAATATAATTATGGTTCGTTTTCTAGTATTTCTTTCCCAAGAAAAATAACAACAATATGGAACACTGTGTCCATGTTTTTACCTTTTACTGAAATACAATGTATGCAAACCTTTCGTTTCGCCAAAACTTGAGTAACCACGAGTAAACAACTGGTAAATTATTATTATTTTAATTTGCAGATATGCTCTCTTTTTATCTCTTTCTTTGTTTAATATGTAAATACCAATTTTTTCTTATTATTTCTATTTTAAATTTACAAGTATGACGCTTTATTCGGTAAAATTGTTGAAGTCCTTATAGCATTTCATATTTTGAATCTAGGAGTCTAGAATTCCACAAATTATTGCCGCAATATTTGCTGCTGGAAGCGCTTTGAAATAGGTCCTACTTAATACAATGCACTATGAATGAACTGAAGACTAGGTCACAGCACACGTCATTGCTAGAGTGTTAATTATCCTGACGGGAAATGAATTGAAGATGAATGGGGAAAGGGAGGCATGATTATTCACGGTGGACAAACCATTAAAAAGACGACAGGTGACTAAGGACGTCATCAGTAGATGGACTCGAAATGATGACTATTTTTTCCGATACAACTCAATTTGAACAAGGAAATAGAGATAGCCAAAAAGGACTTAAATGTCCAAGCTCTACAAACCCCGTTAAGATGTAGGCCGGCTTGTAATGGTTTACTTTTCTTACGCGTTCGGGTTTGATCATTTAATTGAAAACAATTATCAAAAAGTTTTTTAATTTGGGGGGTGGGGGTTGTGAAAAATTTTGTATGTAATCGACAAAGCTTTAGCGCCCCCTCTCAAACTAAATGATAATTTAATTCAAGGATGCAGTATGGTTCGTTTTCTACATTAAGAAATATGTATTAAATAGATTTTTATACTATACCAGTTGTCTTTCTATTTGTCTATCTACATAAGCAACATTGCCTACTCTTTTCCTTCTGGTCTATGTTTGTATGTCCACAGTGTGTACAAATTAGTACACCGTTAAAGTTTGCCCTGACCTTATTTTGATAACATCGATTTTTTTGTCTTTTTAATGCCAAAAACTACATCAATAAAGGTCACAGAAAACATGACAGAGTTATTAAAAAAATGTAGTTTGAGGAGCATCCGAGCAAATGAGCAAGACGTTTAACCTAATATGGAGTTTATATTAGTCCCGGGCTGTCTGGTTTGTCTGTTTAAATAAATTGTTTGTCTGAGTAAAAAAATATTGGGTCGATATGAGGAGAGATGATGTGCACTGGAAACAGATTTAACATTTATTATTAATCCCTTGTATCGACAAGTCTCGAGAGAACTTAAAATAAGTATTTCTTTCACGATACAGACCGCTAGATTTGTTTCAATAGTGTAAATTACTAGAGGTTTATTCACACATTCATTACATATACTTCCCTTACATTTAATTATTACTCGTACTATGCCTTATACCACATTAAAACATCAGATTTGCCCTACAAATGCCGTCTTGATACTATCTTTCACCTAAAGGTGATCTTTCTCCAAGTCCAGCCATGCATCATTTAATGACTTGGGGGCTTAAATGTGTACGATGTTATTTTCAAGCAGCCTATTTAATGAACAAGAATATATAACAGCATTGTGATTCAGTTTAATCTCAGACCACCAGAATGAAATACATTTTGAACGCAATGTGCATTTTCCATGTCCCGTTACTCCTCGACTGAGGTATTTAAAAAAAGAGAAACAAGCGTGTATTGACCAATAGCTTTAGTATCCATACCTAATAACATCTTGTATGTTTGGGTATTTCATCTGCGTCCGCCAAATCATAAACAAAGTTAAAACAATATGTCAAAAGGCCGTCAAAATACTCCAAACAGACACGTCACAAGCATATCATTCACTTTAAAAAAATATATATATACATTATTTTTAAATTTTAAAGTCGTTATTGGAGGAGTACAATATGTTTGAGGAGAAAGAAATAACCGTCGTTATAAAATCTTTCAACCGTATATGGTTACACATTACATGTATCAATTAAATCGATAGTGTAAGCAAGTTTAAACTTGTTGATTATTATATATTTTTAGTAGCAATTCGGTTACCATTTTCCACTTGCAAACGGATTATCCGATACATATTGATACATTTTAAAAAAATATTATAAGACTATTATTATGATACAACGGATCACTGCTTCCTTATCTTTTCATTGAGATGCGTACATAATTATTGGTTTATTATGAACAGCTGCAGAGATACTTCTTGAAGCAAGAGTAGCAAGTTTGGTATGACGCATGCCCTTAATTTTCTCGAAATTGTGATTTCGGTACGGTTGGATATGTTTTTTCATGATTTAAAACTTACTCAAATTGGTTTAGCCTTAAATGATCTCAATCAGCTTGACCGTACAGGTAAAATGTTATTTTCCATCAGGCTCTTTTTTGTTAAATGTGTATACAGCATCCTCATTTTGTGATTAACATATTTTATTTTTTGTTATCTTCAGGACTGCCTCGGAAAAGGAATTCAATTTCTGAAGATTTCCACGGACTTTTCTTGTGGAAATAATTTTTAAAACGGCGGACATTTTGAAATCTTCGCCGTAAGGACATATCATCGTTAAACTGAAACTTCTTTTAATTCCTGACATTAATCGACACGTCGGAGTAGACATTTTTGGAATGATGAAGATTTGTAATTAATAAGGTTATTATTGAGTGTATTAAATTGCCATTGTAATTATCTTTTGGACATCTCAAATACTTGAACTAATCAATATGATAAAATTAAAATAAATATTGTTGGTATGTAAAAATCAGATCATTTGTGCAAAAGGCTCATTTGTTTGTGTTTAAAGGGTATTTCTGACTTTGGCGTCCACGAGATGTCGTACCAAATGAGAGAAGGTTTTTTGTTCTGTACACTGTAAAAAAATATGGAGAAAAAAAGGGGATTGCTCTCTAAAAAAGAGTAAACCTTTACTCGAAATGGAGTAAATTTCACTCCATTTTGAGTGAAATTTACTCCATTTCGAGTAAAAGTTTACTCTTTTTTAGAGAGCAATCCCCCTTTTTACTCCCTATTTTTTAACAGTGTAATATATCTGTAAAAAGTACCATTGATGTAATCGTGTCAAATAGCTCAGCATAATTAATTAAATCGTTCAATGATAAATATATAGCTTATCTGTGTATATATTTCTTAAAGGTGGGTGACCCAATCATGGTCCGATTCTTCATATGATGTTTCTCCCACACATGAAAGCATATCACCAAAAACATTTTGAGTTTAATCGCTTCAGCCCTTTGAATATTAGAAGCAAAAATATATACTAAATTCAGTAAATTGGCCCATAGGACAGTGTATCATGTTAATTAATGTAGTATACCACATTTGGAGACGTTTTCGTTCATAACATCAAAAGGAAATATCCCATGGGCATTACATTTCATGAGAAAATTAACATGAGGTAATGAGAAAAAAAATATGAATATCTTCTGCTACCAAAATCATGATTTTTGACATGTAAAGCGGGGGACGTGGTTTCGATCGGATCACCACCTTTAACTTTGTAACAATTCATACTGCAGATATACTTACAGATTACAAAACATGACTTCAATATAGATTACACCTGAAAGTTATTAGCGTTTTGAAGTTGCCTCACTTTAATATTTCTCCCACTCTTCTAAACCATGACCTTCCCGTGTATTTTCCTGACTTAGTATTTCGGGTATTTGCAGATTGTTTTTCATTCCCTGGCTCGCACTGAGGCATCCACAAAATCAAACCAGGCAATCTTGAACATACCACTCCAAATTGCCCGACTTCCAGATTGTAAAGATCAAATCGCTCCGGGTTATGTGCATTTTCTCTCTCTGAGCTGTATTTACACAACTAGTATGCCACTAACACAGCGTTAAACGTTAAGGAAACTAATATGGTTCTAATATACTCGAGTCAAACTTGTAATAAAAAGTCTTGAGTATCGTATGTATGATGGATTGTCAAATTAAATTAGCCCTTCTGATGAGCAGATCATTTAAATATTGCCGTGATTGCAATTTCTTGTTTATTACTTAATAAATTTTGAAATCAAAATTAGGTAAAATTTACCTCTATTGGTGACTAAAATGCGAGGTGTGAGAACAATCTTGGAAACTACCTGTCCTTTAATTTACATCTGTATGTTTAATATAATTCTCAACTTTGCTACTTAAGGGTAAACACTTGTTTATGTCAAACCAGTCGCTGCACTCATACGGAGTTACTTTATTAGCCGGGGCTCATAAATAGTGTTATGTATATCAATTCGCTTGTGGAGCTGCACTTATTTTCACTGAACACAATAGTACAATCCCTTTAATTAACAGACAATAACAGAGATTCGTTTCAATGTGCGTTCATCAGTGTTTATTTTGGTATTCGATCCTCGGAATATTAAAACACTGTGAGTCTTACGATGATTTAAAACAAAATCTCCAGATTTGGTTGAACTTTAAAGGTTCGAACATTTGGCAATTAGCGCAAACTTCAAGGTAAAATCAAGCACAGAGTACAATCACTTCGTCAATTCATCATTATATGCTAAGTCTTGTCAATATATTCAATACTGCAGTTCGGCTATAACGCACGCCAAAATATATTTAGTAGTGCAACATTATCTCTAGTATCACAAGTTCATGTTTAAGAAATGCTGACTTATTTCAATTATTCACAGAGAACGTTTAAGAAGGTGTCGTCCGTAGAAATGCACATACGACGCTTAAAACATTATTTTGTTTTCACTTAGTTATCGAATTTGTTTTCGATAACTTAATTATCTAACGATATTTTTACTTAGCTATCGAAATTTGACTAATGTAGAACATCAACATTGTTTTAGGAAAGTTGTATTCTCAAGGAATGGTATATCGAAAATGATAGTGTATTCGTATACTCGGCAGCCATAAGGGCTTAAGGTATAGCTGGCGTATAACTTGTCTTTTACTATTACAATGTCATATCTGTCATTTTGGTTATTGTGAGATATTGGTCTTTAATGACCATAACAAATTTTAAATATCAAAATAGGCAAAACCACCACAAATTATTTAATTTTAAAACTTACAATATTGGAAATCTTACAATACCATTCTCTCCAAAATAAAATGGCATCTAGAACAATAAATATACCCTATTTAATACAACGTCACATTTGGCGAATAACATGAAATTGTCGTTGCCCTACGGTAAAAATACCAAGAGTATGCTAGATCACTTGTACAATTTGGAATCTCTGGAATGTAGTAATCATTGATTGTATTAGAGTTATAAAACGTGGTTTTCTTGCTCCACGGCATGGCTGGCTACTGCATAGGGTCTATGTACTACGGTTACGAAATACTACAATGCAAAAAGTGCAGAACACTTCATGCGACGAATGTGTTCCAAACGTGTTCCAAATGAGTTACAAAATGATTCTGAACACCAGCAGAACACATTTTAGTTGTTCTGGATTGCATTCTGTATATGTTCAGAACAACTTCAGATCGAACACCTAAAATATGTTCTGCACATGTTCTAAATAATGTTACATTGAAGACGTTCTACATTGTTTGCAGTCTAGTCAACATAAAAAAAATCAATACGAAACACGCACTCAGTATAAACTCTTTTCAGATAGTACATTATAGTCATCTAAATAAGGCATTATACCGTGTGTCCCCCAAAAAAACGCAACACTTGGTGGCAGGCGCCATATGTTTTGAACAAAAGCACGTAACTGCTTAGTCTTTGTTGTAAGGTAAGATGGAACTGTTAGCTAATATTCCTGAAAAGTTTATAAAGATACAGTCAATATTTTTTTAAGATATGACCCCAGAAATCAAGTAACCTGCAGGACCCATTTAACCAAATTGAGGCGCTATTAACTACAAATACGGCACTGTACGTTTTGCGCCCAGAACCACCAATATGAATCTCTAAGTCCAACCACCATTTTCCACGTTTTTAAAAGACAGGTGCTGCAATAAATATTAACATATGAATGTTTCCATTGGTAATAATAGCTAAAAAAAAAACATGCATTTTTAACACACTTAAAAGATCAAATTAGGAATGTATGATCAACAAACTCTTCGTATTGTCCAAATAAGACTGCATTGGATTAGAGCAAATCATTCATCGTCATTTTGTGACGGCACACAAAGAGTTATCTTAACCTAACATTTAATGACAGACAGGATATACTGATATTGTCATGAGTTTTGAGTTGAAAACATAGGTTTTTTACTTTCATAAAGTTTAGAATGTAACATTATTTTCAGTAACAAGCAAGTTGCAGCCCAACGCATTTATCATTTTAATTTACTGTGGGGGTGTTTGTCGATGACTTAGTCATACTTTTATATCTTCTTGAAAAATATTCTATCACCAATAAATTAATTTATTATTATCAGTTAAATAATAACTAGGTAAATGCAGTCATTTGACCCAGTAGAAGTTGTTCTGCAAGAAATTTGGGCAAGTAAATGTTGATTGCAATCAAATAGAGTGTATTTGCCCATTTCTGTTCTAATTGCCAGCTTGTGGTTAACCAGCTCCTCATTTTTGTAAAATGGGTTCTGCGGGTTACTTGATTGTTGGGGTCATATCTTAATAACTATTGACTCTATCTTTATGAAATTATCAGAATATTAGCTAACAGTCCCATCTTACCTTAGCAAGTAAGAATAAGTAGTCACGTGCTTTTGTTCGAAACTTATGGCGCCTGCCACCAAGTGTTGCGGTTTTTTTTTGGGGACACACGGTATAGTGAAAATACTTGTAAATTACGATCGCAGACAAATATATATATATATACTTTTTCTAGTAAATAAAGTAGCACCGTTGCTGATAAGGTGATGGACGTAGAATAGAGCTCTTAATTCCCAAATTGAAATGATTTGTCATTTCAAAATCTTGCTAATTTACTCCGAGATTACTATCGAAAATCAGCTGACAGTCTCCGTTCATGCAACTAGATTATCTTAGATTGAATCAACAATCTCACGACGTCACGTCTCAATGAAGGCCCGTTATATCTTGATAATGACCAATGGACGTGTGTATTTAACGTCAAGTCGCAGCGATGGACTTATTGGTCAAACAACTTTGATTTTACAGAACTCCTTCCTAAACAAATGTTGAGATTTTTATATAATGGTGAATCTAGGGCTAACTATGTCGTATGTATGCGTAATCACATTCGATGTACTCTGGAAAAAAAAGTATAATTTAGACATTTCTGTCGGAAAACAGAGAGACAGGGCGACACAGACTTTGCTTTGCTTCTACTATCCGAACAGTTGGACGGTTTAACTCCAAATTTGTTATCAGTTGGCGAGGGAGTAATCGTCATATGAAATATCGAATCTTGATCGGGTCACAACTTTAAAGTAAAAACCTAGTTTCAATAAAACTTGCTAATTCTGAACTGCTGTCAAAATGGTGCCTGTCGCGGAAGGGACGACCGATAGATCATTAATTTGAGCCTTATGGTTCTTTTATTAAGGTTCACATAACAAAATATTATATTTGTCCGTTTATTAAATAACTTAATAAGTGGAAATTTGTTTGAAAATGTGTAACTTGAAATATTTTTGCAGCTTTCAACGCGGTATTCCATTCATCGTAATGTTCGTTTGAATCCTACTTTAAAGTGAACACAAGATTGATGATTGGACTTACGGAGTCCTAGGATTCCAGTACTGACATGAAATACATCAAAATGGGGTATTGATCACGCAGGACGACCTTCAGCACAGTTTCGTTCTGCTTAATAAAGCTCACACAGCAACGTAAGCTGATGAACATATTAGAGTCGTTTATGTTTGCTTTTAAACGATGCTGAAGCTGAAGTTATAGTTCAGTTGTCGCAAATGATCAGGAAAGTTGAACGTAATCAAGACGAAACAAAAACCCCATAATTTTGAATTTGTGCATAATAGAACATCTAAAAACATAACATAAAACTAAACAAACGTTCCTTCTGCAATTTTCCAAGTCTTTCACAACAGAGTAATTTTTATAAAAAATGCAGTCTTTTTTTGGCCCCTTTTTTTTTTAAAGATTCAAGGCCTAATTGTAGGTGAAATTAAATTCACATCGCAGACAGGGCTAACGCTTTCCTATCACTCAAGGAACTCATTGGTAACCGTCGTCGACGTTTCTATTGTTATGCACGCTAAAAAGCTTTCTATATTTGGTTGATTGAAGGTGCGCTGGATGACAATTTGCCAATGTCCGCGACGCGACCAATAAGACATTTTGATCAGAATTTAACACTGAGAAACTTCCACATATTTCCACTGGGTGAGTATTGAGATGTCGAAAGTCTTCTTACTGCTGAAGAATGACAAATGGTCTTAGAATAGTGTAGAACCTGCTTGAGTAATCATGTCAGAACGGAACTCAACATAAAGAAACACGATGCAAACTAGTAGAGCGTCCTTTCACGGGAGCTAAATTATGTCGAATGGACTCTTTCTTGCCTTTCAAATCATCTAAGCATGTGGAGAATACAATACCAATACAGGCACGTAGCTCACCTGAAAATTTCAGATATTTCTGCAAATGAATCGTTTGTATTTTCCGCATGCTTGGGATGTTCTTGAAAACAGATCTGATCAAATGAACCCATTGACCTTCTGCACAGGGGCCCTACTAATATTACCATAGGTATTGTAATATTGTAAAATGGTTACGCACAGAATAGAATTTTGCACCAAATGTATCTGCGTATTTTCCTTTAAAACATTTCGTTTACATAAACTGAACATTTTCGTGTTCAAAAGAGAGAAAAATATACCTTCTGGATAAAACAGCACTATGTACAAAACAACAACTCAAGGCGTCTTTGCTTTGCTCTTGATGGCTGTCACACTGCTACTTTTAAAGGATAGTACATAAAATTGGATTGAAATTTAACATACTCAATTTAAACCACTCATATATAATATTATTCAAGTGATAAGTACACTATGGAAGGATGATATTAGTAAATGGGGTTACAAAATTACATCTATTTCAACTATATTGGTGTTACTACGATTTTTCTGAAGATGACAGATAAATATGTTACTCATACTCAGTCCCTTCTTTAATCAAGGAAATAAATGAAAACATATTTCTGCATATAGATGGGTGTGTAAAAACACTGATTACACTATCACATATGTTTACGAATGACCTTAATTTACACTGAAAATGACTTTGACTGATAGAAACACTATTTCCTTTCTGAACCATGTTTCACTCCCCCTCTCTCTCTCTCCCCCTCTCCCTTCTCTCTCCACTCTCTCTCTCTCTCGCCGCTCTCACCGCCTTCATGTAAGTGACTTACATCGTTTTTTTAATTAATAATGCTTTATGTAAATGCATTTATTAATTTAATATTGTGTATCAGTTGTAAAATCGGATAGGTAACATCGCCGCTAAATGAGACCAGATATTTAATATCTCATCAAAATAAAATAACTATGCGATACAAAGAAAGGCATTGCAAATGCAAATGTTTCGTCCAATAAGGGATGTTTTTGTTTTAAACCAAATTGAAGTGTGTTATTCCCTTCATATTTTAATCAAATACCAAGCATTTAACTCTTGTCCGACCGGGGTGGGGGGTGATGTCGCACAAAAAAACCCACACGAATATGATCTAAGGCTTTTATGTAATTGTAAGTCCATCATTTGCGGTCATTTTAGCGAAAAAAATGGAGGTACGACCTTCAGGGGGGCAGTGAGGGCACGTTGGAAGGTACGGGGGTGGTTGCCACATGCCTATACTTTACTGTGTAAAATGCCAAAAAATGGTACTTATGTTACTTATGAGGCCACCGTAAGCAAAAACTGACAATATTTGTATTGTTTTCTTCTTTTAGGGTAGTAACATGTATATGCTTACTTTGGCACCCATCATTGCCAAATAAATACCAATTTTGCCTGCATGAATGGTGAATACCCCTTGATTTTGGAGGTTTTTTAGATACGACATATATTATATAAATGCTCCGTTATGACGTCACTGTGACGTCATATTGTTAAAACTTGATATGTTTGTACTTCATTAGAAGAAAGGACACACGTATCTACTCATTGATACCAAACAAGATGATGTTTGTCCCTTAATTACGAAAAACATCAGGGGGTGGTAACCCCCACCCCTTTGGTCGTGAATGTAGTAGAAAAAAAAAAAACATTGGTTGGACGAGGTTAAATATACGAGACATAAATACGCGAAAATGCAAGGAAGGACTTTGTTAATTGCTCTTGCAGAGATCAATTTGGTGCTACTTCCACTCCATGTCGTCTCATGGCCATCAAAAAACTATAAAAACCAAAGGAAATGTATATAAAGTGTTCACCATATTAGTTACCGTTATGGCAGCGCGCAAATTAATTACTGCATCCGAGAGAATAGGTAATTTACCTTTTACGAAAAGCTCGCAGTCTCTTTTGAAACAACTATTATCGGAGACAATTACATTTGATAGCCGCGGTGGGTCAAGGACAAGAGAATGAACATTGCTTGCTATCAAGACATGTCTTAGAGTCGCTTTTGAAGACTCCTTGCAGTCTTATAACAAATTGGTAAAAATTGACCACAATATATGGACAGGGGCACTTGCAATTTTATTCTTAATGTGGTTATTTGAATCTGTTTTTCTATAATTAATTTAAAACAAAACTCGTAGGTCCAAAATAAATGTTGTGTAATCGATTGAGCTGATAGACTGAAATGAGGGCAGAATTAATCACAAAAACAATCACAATCACAAAACATTTTCTTCCACAGGCGGAAAATCCCGCGGATTTTTTTCCACTTGGAAGCAACTGCTTTCTTCCAGTTTCTTCCACTGAAAGTGGAAGAAACTGAAAAAAAAAATCATTTTAAAATTTTATATTTTAATGCCAATGACTTATATTTTTGGTTTTATATTCTATAGCGAATGAAATATAGTGAAATAATTTAAATAACCATTCAAGGAACCCCCTACCTACCTATACCATGCAATAGCACAATTAAACTCGCATTGATCTACGAGGTTTAACTATTAACATACACATAACGGAAAGAAACTGTGACACTTTTCACACCAGAGATGCCAAGTATCCATGAAGTTGCCAGAGACTCGTTGTAAAGACTCAACATCTAGAACACGTTTGGTGTTAAAAACTTGAACATCATTTGAGATGCCCCTTTTTAATTTTAGAGTGAAGACGGACGTACCAGTGGTTTTCCATCAAGCCTATCTAAGTACTACCATTGACAAAAAAAGCATTGGAAAAAGAAATAATATTTCTCAAAAAATACGCAAACAACTGGTTTTAGGCATTGGAAACATTATATAATAGCCCAACTAAGAAACAATTAGTAAGGGGAAAACGCAAAAGTCACTTACCCACCAGCCATCGCGCTCTTTTATTTTGTAAGTCATTTATGTCCAATTGGTTAATTGCTAACAAAACAACATTTTTGTTTCGTCTTTTGATAAGACATACACTGCTCCTCGAGTTCAAGGCAAGCCGTTCAGTGGAATAGAAGGTAACTATGGCAATATATTGAATCAGATAAAGCATAAGTCACCCGGAGCCAATCACCTGCACATGTAAGTGTTAAAACAAGGAGGTAATTGTAGTAGTTTTTACCCTACAAATCCGCAGTAAAACAAATCACTCCGGGCAAAGAATGACCGTAAATCTCATTAGATGGGTAAGGATTCCATATATGCATACGATGAACATGCGGAGGAACTTTAAAGCGAGCGGCAAGGTAGTTATCAACATGTGCATCTATTGTAGACGGTTCGTGCGGGGAAAGGACAGCGAAGATTATCGTATTTTTTGAGCCGACAACCGAATTCTCAGCATTATCATTTTGCATCCTTTACTCGTCATTACAATGTCAGTTCTCAGTTCGCCGGGTTTACCATCTACATTGTAAATTGTTGGTTGTTTCTAGATTTTTGTCCACTACACTTTTACTTAATATCATTCGATTTCGAACTTCCTAACATTAACATGTGAGTTGAATCAGTTCATGTCGATGTCATTCCAATGCTCACTTATATACGTAAATATGTAAACACATGATATATAATAATCCCATGTGTACTTCCTTGATTTGGTTACAATGCGTTTTTAACAAAATCGTCCTTACAAGACACACAGGGCCGTATGTGTTCTCGTGCGCGTGTATGTGTGTGTGTTCTATCCAATACACTATACGTTGAACAAACGCACTGATTGTTTGACTTTTTCTAACTGTTGAACCGAATTTTGGTCTCACAATTTATCAAGTATAAAATTAAACTAATTTTTAAGTATTGGGTCTCAGATACAGCCCTTCACCCAAAAACAGTTTAATATTTTTGTCTAAGAAAGTGGTTCATATTGACACACTAATAAACAAAAAAGTTAATTAATACGTATTAGATTTTAGAGAAAGCCCGTCACCCTATTTAACATATAAGGGCGCACAACACTAAATCACTCCACATTTGGGGGAATGATAGGTAGTTCCGGTAAAATAACAAAACATGTTTGAGATATTTTGCAGTCCTTTGGGGACCGGTTTCCAGTGAGGGTGGTATATTAAAATAAAAGTGAAAGAGTATAGCTTGGTCATCGCTGAGATTATCACAAAATTTTTGAAATTCGATTCTGTGTAGAAACTAGGCCCTCGACTTCCGGCCCTGGTCGAAAGCGGCTATGAGGCGTGCACGTCGACTCAAAATAGTGGTGGCGCTGTTCATATGCCTTTTTCTTAAAATCTATACTAGAATTGTATCAAAAATGGCAAATTCTTTGAAAGTTTCAGTTGTGTTCTATGGGGAAATGGTATCAAAACATTCAAAATATTGTCACGCGGGGTGCAAATCAGAGGGCGCGATGCGGTATTTTACGTGTATTTCAATGGAGCGTTTATTTAGTGGTGTGCGCCCTATAAGGGAATAAGACGTGATGGGCGCACAACACTAAATCACTCCACGTTTGGTGTTATGGTAGTTAGTTCCGGTAAAAAACAAAACCTGTGTGAGATATTTTGCAGTCCTTTGGGGACCGGTTTCCAGTGAGGGTGGTATATTATAATAAAAGTGAAAGAGTATAACTTGATCATCGCTGAGATTATCACAAAATTTTTGAAATTCGATTCTGTGTAGAAACTAGGCCCTCGACTTCCGGCCCTGCTCGAAAGCGGCTATGAGGCGTGCACGTCGACTCAAAATAGTGGTGGCGCTGTTCATATGCCTTTTTCTTAAAATCTATACTAGAATTGTATCAAAAATTGCAAATTCTTTGAAAGTTTCAGTTGTGCTCTATAGAGAAATAGATTCAAAACATTCAAAATATTGTCACGCGGGGTGCAAATCAGAGGTCGCGCGGTGGTTTTTTTTACGTGTATTTCAATGGAGCGTTTATTTAGTGGTGTGCGCCCTGATACCATAGTTTTGTTAAAGACAGCCCGTCAACCCAAAGGCAAACAATGACAGTTTAATACTGTTGTCTAAAAAAGTGGTTCATTTTGACACTTTTTGTGTGTGTGTGTGTGCGCGCGCGCTCGCACGTGTGTGTGTGTGTGTGTGTGTGCGCGCGAGTGTGTGTGTGTGTGTGTGTGTGCGTGCGCCTATGCATGTGTAAGTAAATCTGTGCGAATTTTACTACCCTGGATGAATCAGCTCTATATTGCAACAGAATTTGGTGTCATTGTAAATGTATGTGTTAAAACCCGTCATATCGAGAGACACAGTATCTCCTAGTATAGGTGTTATAAACCAATAACGTATCTTGCTTCAATACATGGTGTAATCTTGGTCGTCTTATACTAAATCAATATTGCAGCCTTTACGAATGGCACGGCATAAGAAATAACAAATAACTAGTGCAGTTCGCCGTACAATGGATCAAACGCTATTTCTATATTGCATTTGTTCATCCAGAAATACAACAGATCTCGAATATATAATAATGCATTTGCAAAGCTCATAAACCCAAATTGATCATTCCCCTCTTTCCAATTGCTATTCCTTTGCTATTTTTGAAGGCGTACTTATAATATGGTTTATAATGGCAAACGGTTCCCTTTATTTGAAACTTATATTGCATAAAATAGTATCCAATATTGAGTGCTATTTTCTCACACTTATCTGGAAGGTATGTTGTACTCTTTAACAATAAAGCCACAAATCTATAAACAGACGTCCACTGTCTTGCCTCGTATAACTCCATGGCGACGAGGAAAGGTTTTAAAAAGAGCAAAGGCCAAATAAGGGTGGCCTCCAAAAAAGAATATCATGGGTTATGTGCGTGTATGTTTTGTGTAAAGAATCAGCTTACAGAATATTCCCTCTTATCATAGCCTATGCAAAGTAAGTGGTTCACGAAGCCATTATCTTAACAATTTACCCGCTCAGAGAAAGAAAATCGCAAAATAGCATGTAAAAATTATGACTAAATCTTTATGCTTTCCAGTTCAAGGTTGAAATACGCACCGAAAGGTAAAAATTTTAAATTAGCGCAGAATACATTGTATAAGATTTCTCATAAATCAGGAATAGACATCTTATTAAGAAATCCCTTGGTTATTAAGAAAATTACGCTGGTTACTGCGTCCTTGATGTCGTATTGCTATCCACTGCGCGCAGTGTGTTAAGCGGTGCAAGCATCCATTAACTTAATTTAAAATCTGATTCAACATAATCGAAGCATGAAATACAAGGTACTTATTATTATTGCATAATTTGATAGTGCTCAAAGAGAAGTCAACCAAAAACAAAGGGGTCATTCTTTTTGCGACAGCTGTTCATTTCGTACAATTAATAAGCAATTAGAAATTACTTGTATAAAATGACAGCTTTAAAATTTCGTACATCTTAAAAGCACGATTCATACACTATAAGCTTGTATGTTTGAAAGATTTGGAAAGCTTCGAAAAAATGCCAGTGTGTTTGTGTCAATGTGCGCCATACACAGTAGTTGTTATTATCACTGATTATTGCATAATTCGATCATGTTTTAACAGCAGTCAACTGAAAACAATGGCCAGGGGTCGTTTGGCAACATTATTTTTATTTTTTCCTAGTTAATAGGACAGTGTATTGAATGGTTTAGCCATATAAGGTATCTACATTTTTTTCGTGCATTTCAGAGCAATGACGCCCCTCCATGTACACAATGTACTTGCTCTGAAAACACGAAGTAGCGTTCACTAACCTTAAGGGTTCACGGTGCTGCGACATCGCTCTATTTTATCACTGTGTTGCAACAATATTCTCAATTATTATTATTTTTTAAAGGAATATATTTACCAAATATGTGCGCACGTGAGTTACCACATGAGCATTTTGATATTTTACATGATGGGGTACATCAACACAATCACATAACAGGAAAAAATGAAAATCGGTTAAACAGATTCAAAATGGCGGTCCAAAAAAAAAAATATGACGCACACCAAATTCTCCCGCCCAAAAATGAACAAAAAACACACTTTTCCATAAAATTTGACTCATAATAGTAGGACATAAATACAATTATGCTACTTAAATAAAAATTAAAAAACAAGTTACTCAAGAATGATTTGAGGGGAAACAAATTTGGTAACTTGCTAAATAAACACTTGATGATGGCAAATTAGTATGAATGTATAGCTATTGACAACAATTAAGTACCACCGTCTATAGTCCTCTTCGTGACACCATTATACAGTGATCTTTCCCTAAACATGAAACAGAAATAACTATTCTGACATAGCCCTTACGTCGCTAGAAAAAAAGGCAGGGGAAGTGGCAAAAATGTCATTTTAGGGATTTAAGGGATATAGTAAATTCTGCGCTCAAATCTGTAAAAGAAGGCAACTTATATTGATCTGACGTGGCTAACTTGCCGAGAAAACCTTAAGCTTACTCGTGAGCTCGTTGGAAGCATAACATACGTAGTGATTATTATCGTTGCATAATTTGATAATACTCAACGACGGTCAAGTGATATACATTGGGTTTTGTTGTGTTGTGGACTTTGTTTTCGTCTTTTTCTATTTAACAATTCCGAATGAAGAGCATCTGCACATTCATGATATTACATGTATTGTAAGACATGTAGCGAGTATTTGTACGGGTGTTTTGTTCCAAGACACCAAAGGTATTATATTACATAACAAATCACAGATACAATCTTTGTGGAAAACGCTTTGGGAACCCTAGCCTTTTGATCAGAAAGTATACTTTAATATTTTTAAGTTATTTTGTTTTAAATATTATTATTAATGTGTTTTGGTCAGAGAAGTGAAGGGCGACCTTCGTACCGGGTATATATTTATTTTACAATGTTTATTGTAATATTTATTATTAGTCAAAGCATTACAATATTTATATTAATGCTTATTCAGATAAGATATGTATATTATACTCGTTATATTGTTAAAATACATTACTATGGACATGTGAAACTTCACCACTTCAAAACTATTTCTTGGATATTCATCCTATATTGGAGTTGCAGCAAGAGGCCTGCTACAGTTGTTAGATACTCCATATTTTGTGGAACTGTTTGTAACGTTTGAAAGGAGAGTGACATGATCGACACCTTCGTTCCAACACTTTACTACAACAAAATGGAAATTTCGGTATCGGGAGAAAGATCATATTTTCCCATTATTCCATTTAAATTGAAGGCCCAGGAAATGTTTCTTTTTGGATGTAATAAAAACAAACGTCTTTAAATGTGGGCGAATATATTAAAAATCACACACGGTCCATGGTCAATTTAATACACCATTCTGCATCTCCTATCTCAACTCCTGACCGCATTAACCTTCAAAATTTGTAATCATTGTTTTTGTCATGTGGCGCTTCAAGGTGGAGAGAACAAAAATATGAAAATCCGGAACATAAATAAGAAGATTACGATTTAACGCAATAAAATGGCATACTATTTGTCATGATTAGCATATTCGTTATATAACAATGTCCAACATAAAGTGCATTATAGTGATCGTATAAAATACTTTTAGATAGATGTTTGTGTCTATTGTTATTTTATGAAGTATATGATATTAACACAGCCACAATGACCCACTCATTCATTATCATGCATGAACATAGACAGTAAACTAGTATATTGACGTAATAATGAAAACAGAAGTGGTGTCTATTACTTAAATTTGCAGTGCCATTACCTCATAATCACCATTAAAACTAATCTCTATGTAATTGACAAAGAAATGTCTGAACTTGTTAAGGTTTTCGAAATCAGATTATTACAATTTCAAAGCCAAAACATACAAGGTTAAATAAAGTGTCAAACGTAACTGTCAGTCTCATTTCCACTGTTGCAATGTTATAACCTCTTTAGTATGCTTCATGAACCCCCGATCCATAAAATAATAAGTATCTCTCAAAACTCGTGCGTATTCGGCAACTTAATGTTGTGTGCATTTTACTTAATCTCTCCCTAAGGTACGATAACCTATAACCAGGTTAAAAGAAAAAGGAAAACATCATACATTACTGCTAGATCTGAGGAGAGTATACACATATGCATTTAACAGCTGTGTAAGATTGGTAACGTTATTTTTTTTAACTTAATGGCAAAATAACTTCAAATGGAAAATGTGAACGAATTCAAACCAACATTACCTTACATCACAGGGTACCTCTTATAAAACATCGCCGCATTCATAACATTTGCCTTGCTTCAAGGAACTTCATGAAAGATTCTGAATATATAACTCTGTTTTCCTATTTGCACTTGATTGTTTTTAGATCATCTAACGAGCAGTTTCAAATAAGATCATTGTCGACTAATTTCCAAGTGATTTGTGAATCGCAAATATCCATTTGCTTTACTATTTCAGCAGATTTTATGATTGTTTATGAAAAAGTAAGGACTTCATTTTGTGTAGACAATATTGTAAATAAAAAAAAAATCATTGATTTAAACCTAAAGACGGTTTTTATGTTATAATTAATTATTATAATGGAAAAATATCAGAGAGTATTTAACGTTTATCACAAATATTATTAATATTTCCATCACAATTACGAACGGCAAAATAATTTTAATGAACTTGAGGTCAAAGGTAATGAGTGTGCAAGAGTCAACACTACTCCGGTCAGATTTAACCTATACTAAATTCATTTAGTAATGTATATTTTCCATAGTTACGATCATTACTTTCACGCCCCCCTCTATTGAGGTCTTCCCCCGGTGGAAAAAATAAAAATGCGCGATTTTGTCGCAAAATGATTTTAGGTATTCGTTATTCGTTTTTACATCATTTGCCACTTTTTAGCGAAAACAGTTCGGTCCCACCACTTTACCCGGAGGTAAGGTAAGCCGCCAAAGCTGATGTGTGTGGGGCGGGTTGGCGAAGCCTCCCTACTGTGTAGACTGGTAATACCATAAAATTGCTGTTATCAATAACGAGTTTCATTTTTTTCAGATTAAGGTAATGGTCCTACTACATAAAAAAATATTTTTTATTAATGGCCCCAGAGACTTCATATTTAGATATGTTGACACTTGTGATGAAACTAGACCGATTGCCAAAAAAAAAAAAAAAAACAAGGTCATCTCATTTGCATAATAATGGCGACGCATCTTGATTTTTTAGTGTTTTAATCCGGGTACTCCTGCCTCCAAGCAAAATATTTGTTATATTTCTTTAACCAGGAAATAAGCTAACCACATGCATGTTGGGATAAACTATCCCTTTTTTTCAAATTTGTGTTGTGTCCCACGTGCATTATTTATGCCCGAAACCGAAAAAAAACCCTGATGTTTTTCCAAACATTGTTGATTTTTTTTGGGGGGGGATTTATGTAAAGTTGCAAAATAATAAAAAAATGAAAAATTTTATGCCCAAATTCATGTAATTGGGCTTATTTTCATTCCAAATTACAGCTTCATACATGCCTTCCGTATTGTGAGGATACGATAACGGGATAATTTGAAATGGCCATTTTGAGAAACAGCAATTTGAAAGTCTGAAACACTATTTTGTGGTTTATTAAATTTAGGCAATTATGTACAGGGTCCAACTCTAAAACTGATTAAGATTACAATTTTAATTTCCCCCCAATGTTTGGTGGCATTTGCCTGGCAAAATCTGCTTTATTGTGAAGTTTATTATTTTTTTACTAAATAAAACTTTAAAAATAGCCGCTTGAAACAATCAATACATAAGATATTAAAAAAATTAAGGGGGGGGGTATGGGGTCTGAATATGATAAAATTGTCTAATCCCAGAACTGAGATAAATGCAATGGCTACATTGTGTAACTGTAATCTACAAAATGCTTTTTATTCATCGCAATCGGACATTCGGTTCCGGATATGGCTGCAAGTCAAGTAGTGGTACGCGAAATTTTGCAAAAATGCATCATCGCTCTATATTTTATCATGTGAAAAATTTTCAACGGGTTTATATTTAAAATTTTTAAAAGATCTTATTTATGAACTTTAACACAGTCATTTTGGGCTAAGTTTGAAAGTATATAAATACTTATATACCTTCATATTAAAAAGTTATTAAAGTCACTGGTAAGTAGATTTTAATGTATTTTAATTAATGTTTTCTCACCCTGCGATATTTAAGAAATTATTTTAAAAATTAATTACAGGGACAATGGATGCACCTATTTCGATGATCTTGCATTAGAATATTGTGATAATTCATATAAAATGAATTAAAAAATACTTCCATATTTCACATCAAAGCTCCCCACTTTGTCTAAATGTTTCGAGGCCCTATAACTCGTTTCGTGAAAAGACGCAACATTCAAAACGAGAACGAACGTAAACTAGAAAACGCTACATGCTATGACATGAATTTGGGCACACATAATTAATCACATATAGGCCTATTGAATCCATGAAGGCCGATTTTTCAAAATTAATGTTCCACAATCAAATTACCCAGGAAATTATGCGATTGGTCGATTGCCGGTTTCCATGGCCACGGTATTAAAAAATCCGGCTTCATGGTTCTCTCCGTATTTACCCTACCTCCTGCATATGCACCCAAGTTGTCGTCCCATTAGCATGTTTAGTTATTTAGTTACATTCGTTCTAGTGTTTAGCCCATCAGAGCACTTACTGGGGTTACATGGCAACCAGAGCAAAATGTCTGGAATTTAACTTTTGTGACATTGGCTACAATATGATATATAACACGGAGCGCCACTATTTAGGAAATTAAAGAAAATCATTTCCAAAGTTCACTTCTTCATACTTCCCATAACCCCCCCCCCCCCTTATTTTACAATAATTTGGTGTTGATTTCCGCTTTGAGTGACCATAACTTTGAACCGCTGTTGCTCTGATTTTTTGGAAATAAAAAGCATCAGAAAATAAAATTTAGCTCGTCTTGTAGGCATAATATCTAAAACCCCAATAGAGTAACTACTAGGTAGACATTACTGATCTTAATTTTTAACTAAATTTTAAGTTTGTTTGTTGGCTTTTTCTTGTTATTTGGGTCTAAATCCGGTATCAATTAATGGGTTTTTGTATTTTTAAGGGCAATTCGAGTTTTTAACACAAAACTGAATTCAAACAAATTTTGGGAGGCACTGTGCATTATGACGTCATAAAAGGTACTGGAATGTCGGTACTTATTTTACTCTAACGTAAGATAGGGACGTAGCTATCCATTGGTATCAATAAATTAAGTCCATAGGAGTCGATATGGAAAATATATTAGGGGTTGCACCCATTTTTCTTTCATCATTATATCACATTCGGCCTATAACTCCGCAACCCATCACCGTAAGGCCCCTGTCAAACTATATGCCTCTACAATGGTCATTAGTGCTTGTATGTGCCAATATCGTTGGAATTGATTGATTGATCACATGTGTTCTACTAACCTTTTTTTTTTTTTTTTGCTGGCAGAGGTGTTTTTTTTTTATCAAAAGGGTTATGGCCACCGGAGTTATGTAATGTAATTCTAATAGGTTACTTACCTCAAAATATCCCTTTTGGTCAATCGACTTTACCTTGGAAGACTATCATGAACACTTGGTTCGTATTAAATCATAGTTTATTTTCTGTGAACTATTTGTTTAAAAACTTTATAATAGATTTGGAATGAGAAGGATTTATAATAAATACAAACATACCACATACAGCCTTTGTGCTTAATATGACAAGAAAAAGGTCAAGAAAACTAGAAGGATCTATTTGAAATGGGTTAAATGTTTGCAAGTTTAAAAAAGCATTTGCGTTTAAATCTTTCTTTGCATAGGTTACTTACTGTTATGAATAGAATATGTTACATCCAACGTATAGGCGTAGTGGTAAAAACTCTTTTGAAGGGAGTATTTGTGTTTCTTACAAATTGTGATTCGTGACCGTCCTGACTCAAAGTTAGAATTGTCCGTGTCGAGCTTCATTGCAATAAACCCTTTTACAAGTAGAAAATGCGATTTCTGATGTTTGAACCTAGTATTTATTTAGTCTCAATTGCTTTAAAGAACCAACGTATAGCGCGGCAAGCGTCTTTCTGCTAATTGATCCCAACGTACAATAACAACATAAACCATCGAAACCATTACAATATATAATCGTCTAATTAATTATGAAACCCATACTACTCATGTCACATCAACATTCAAGAAAGCAGCAAGAAATGAATACTCATGCATATTTAAATAAAATCTGCCATTGACCTACCTGAGACAACGTTGAATGGATTACACAATTACAAGATACAACCATAAAGTAAGGATATCTGCTAAAGTTTCTATGGTGTTTGGTACCTGTGAATGGCCAACGGCATGAAGGAAGAAATTCATGTTTTCGACCAAGCATCGATTATAATTATATAAATATCAATTTTATCTGACCAATCTTGTTTCAAATCTCAAAGATTTAAGCAAAGAAAACACAATGCTGAAAATAAGTAGGGAAGTCAAATCAACGCGAAAGTGGGAGTATTCACGACCCCGAATACGAAATGAATTTATCTTGAAATAATAATTACCCACAAGTTATTCTGCGTAAACTCGTACCTCAAGAGACAAGAATGAACCCAAATCACGTGGAACTCCTCGAATATCAATGTCCTTCTTTGTCTTACAGATATACGAAGTAGAAAGAAACAATTTACGATGTATTAGTGCATGACTTTTTATAAGAATAGAGGCCATATCTACATTGCACAAGAGTGACTCATTTAAACAGAATTTAAATAATCAAATGATACCAATATGAAATCCTTGATAAAAAAACCAAGTTTCTTTTTTCTTGTTGTTTGGGGGGGTGGGGTTGAATATTCCTAGCTGACGCATACCCCCGCAGCCGCGCGCAAGTGCTGAAGCCTGCTAAAACTAAGACGGGGATCCGTCTGCTCATTCAATCCACGTAAGTGTATTTGCCGGCTCGATATTTTTTTCAGTTTGTAGACTTATGGACCCATCTTTTTCACTTCATGGCGACAATTGAATATTAATTCATTAAAGAACAATATACAGATGTTGACTTACAGGAATTTTATTATGGGAATAACAGCCAATTTTTGGAAAAAAAGAAAGATTTGATGACGTCACGGCATTGAGTTTGGTTTATTTTTTTGCTTCGGGGACCCATTCAAGTAACAATGACGTACGTATCCCTACATTAAAAAAAAACATCGTAACGTCGGTTTTTGAATCTGTAGGGAAAAAGGTAATTTTTACTGTTTAGACATAATAACCCGTGTCTTTTGGAAAAAATAATAAGCACTTTGGAGAGGGTCTATGTACAGACCGTGATCTAACATAGTTCGGATTTATATATAACGGACGCCCCCGAAGAGCACACTGATATCTTATACCTGACCACTTGACCTGTACCGTGACACGTGACCAAACTATTCATCTCGTACCGTTTATAACAACAATACGGCAAGCAGCAAGCCTCTGTATCCTTCTGTTTTTTTTTTGGGTTTTCACAACAACCGCGTAATCTCACATCAAGATGTGAGACTAGACATGTGGTTCTGTACAGGGAGGGTGGACCGATCTTCTCGATTTGGGCATTGTGGATTTCCAACGGTAATCTTGTGAAACTGCTGACAAATCACCTTCTATGGCAGTCTCGGTCCCATGACATTAAAAAATCATCTCTTAAACCTTTTGTTCAAAGATCTTAGTAAAATCATGATAAATTAATAAAAAATAAATGAATTCCATCAATTCATGCTTCTGTTTAAATTACCTGTTCATAACTCAAAACTCCAGAAACTTCCCCTGCAAAGTGAATCTCTATCAAACATAATACCCTTGACATACGCGCCATGGCTTACAAGAGCTTGTGCTCTGTACCCATGCGGCACCGATACCTCTAAATCAAAACAAAGCCCTATATAATTATTATCCAACCCCACAACAATTGCACTCCTGTATTCAGCTTGGGGTACTTACAAAATTAAAACTCACTTTTACTCTTAAAGAATTTTTACAATCACATGTTTTTCTTAATTTTCTCTTCTTTTGACTCATATGCGTGTTTGCTATAGTTTTCCTGAGAACTTTTCACACTTCAAGCAACAGTGTTATGGTCATTTGTAAATAGAAAATGCAGATTTTTCCCATTTGCACACTGAAGTAGTACATACACACAGATATACAGTAAACGTGCTTATTATACTACTAACTCTCCAACCTCGGCTGCAGGCCTGGTCATAAATGAATACATTGCATTCCTCATAGAAAGATCTGCAACTATCCAAACATTTATGTTAGGTGGAACTTGCCTGGCATGTCCATATTTGGCGATGTTCAGATTGACAATGCTGTTTAAAAGATTTTGAAATTTGTTAGATCAGTGGAAATTAACTACCCACAATATTGTCGTGGCATGCCACAGTTCGCTTTCTCTATCTTGACTTGTCTACTACACGCATTCAATCACGAATGTGGGAGTACGCGTTTGCGAATTCAATGATTGATGGTATATATTATCATATCATATGCTACAACAAGCTACAGCTTTGTTTATCTTGAATAACTTTATTTTATATCACAAAAGCCATGTCCAGAATCGGTTCAGTAAAGTTCATAAGAATCATTTCCAGATAGTTTCATAATAACCCCAGGGTTTCGGAAATGCCTTGGATATCTATGTCGCAACTTTCAATTAATGCTGTTACTAAAGACAGTACAAATGCCTTGGGAAATTAAACTTGTAGTTATTATGCACTTTTTTCATATGAATCGAATGTTATTGAAGAATAAACAGATAAGATTGAGTTTTAGGAAAACTATGTTGTTTTGGAGGTAGTGTTTTTCTTATCAACTTTCTGACAATGTTCAACCTTAACAATAATGACATTTGAGTTGAGTATCACCAGACACATTGAACCTTTTGTGTAAAAACATAAGACATAAGTATCCAAATTGTTAAATATTGGACAGAATTAGAAACATAATTACAGCGCGTTTTAAGCTCACATGCCTGAGGGTGTGGGGCGGACTCGTTGTTAAGGTACTGTGAATGTACCTAAGTGTCTTTGCGACCTGCGATGTTGTACCTATTCAGGAAGGTACTATATATGTTGTTTTTTATGTCATTGTGTCCCTTTAACATCACCTTCTTCAACTTAATCAAATACTTATTAAACAATAAATAAATAAACAGCAGAAACAACGAAATTACATCTAACGAGAGAGAGAGATACAAGCAGAAGCTGTTTAAAACGCTGGGAACATACACTAGTTGTCTGACCAATTAACTTAATACAGAGGTGAAAGATAACTCTACGGATTGATTACAGGAACTATTAAAATTGTTCCTGTAATCAGAGCGCAGAATTACAGCCAATGTTACAGCTAAAATCATGGTAGAGGTTGACAGTTCCGTGCCCAATACGACCATTTACATAATTATACCGGTCATTACACTAAGTAGTTGGTCTTTGGGGACAACGAGAAGCAAGTATCTTTGACGCGTTATTTTCTTGTTGCATAAATAAAGCATGGGAGTTTTGCTCAATTCCCTGAGAGACGCTACATACATATACGGGGAGGAAAGCGCATTACCAGCGTGATAGAGATGAAAATAATGATAACGCTTTCCATACAACTCATCTTCGTTACAATAATTAAAGTCAATGTTTCTAAAACGGGCTCTTTTGTTTATCACTGGAGGCATATTAAAAGCAATACCAAAGAAAGAAATTACTTATACTAAGTTTGTTTGAATCATTTGAATGTATTTTTGCATGCGAGTTTCGAGTGACAACAAAAAATCAATATTCACAATTGTTTTGTTCCCTCTTTTTTTAATTTGAATTGTGTCCCGCGCTCAAGATTTTTAATCATGCTTACGTACTATACTTAGAGTCTCTCTTTTAAGTACAACTCATTAAAAATGTTAGACATCTGCTGTAAAACAAGGAGACCATGAAGTTCTTTAGAGATGCATTTTTTGATCTCAGCAACTACGTTTTTGTTTATGGTTCGATAGATGTCTTTGAAAAATGTTTACTTTCAAGATTTGCAAGCATCCGAGGGACAAGCATGATTCGCAAGTCGATTATTGATATTGAAAAGAGAGCGCGAGCCTGGATCCGTCTTCGTGGTCTTAGAGGCAGCCAAGTGGAGGGCAGTGCAGCGCAGCAAAGAAGAATGAAATCAGATATTGGAATTTCTAATATTTGAAACTAACATTTTTAATATCAGAGTTGACCTTTTTCGTGCAAAAACAACAGATACCATAAACGAAAGAATGAGCTTGGAGAATGTTTATTGTCTAAAGACAATTAAAATAAAGTAATAATCCGTGGATAAAATGAAAATTGAAAAAGTGGTATATATTTTCAATCGGTCTTAACTTGGTCAACTTCTGTTCTTTTGGAAAGATTTTTTTGTCTTTCGGTGTCGGAAACCTAACGAAATGCACTTTTCAGATGTGTATTGATTTGTTTGGTTTACTTTTATTCGCTTCATGAAATAGAGGGCGCTTTGCGGTTCTCTTTTTTGAGACACCGGATATTTTTAACAACTTAAAGAAGCTTACTTTGTATTCGGTATGCTGTATATTTTTTTTATTTCATTTGAGTTAAGTACTTAACAAAACTTAAAATGACTTAATGAATGAATGAAACTTTTAAATACAGAACAAAATGTAAAAAAAGCGCAAAATGGCTGCATGCTTAAGGTATATCATGAGTCGAGAGAGCGAATGGTATACGTAGAATTTATAAATACAGATACTCTCCGCTGTGCATCTCCGATTTAATGGACTGTTTCCAATTGATAGTGGTCACGCTAAAGGACTTGTCAATGACACAGCGAAAATCTGATTTCAACCTACAGGTATCTCTATTGAATAGAAAGTAATTAAAATTGAAAACGTTAAGTAATTGCAATTTTCCATTACTTCTAAGTATCTGGAGATCACCTTTGAAGAGCATAGTCTGTGTGGTTTTCATAATTACAAAGTTTGTGTACACAATTTTAATTCATCACTTTCAAGATCGTGTTTCATACAGATGAATTCAAAAACAAAATTTACATCTTTTATTGCCGAAAGTAAGATTGTATTTCACAAGTAAAGTTCTGCTAGGATATGATGTTTCTATTTTAATATCAATGTGTGATATTACTATTCCGAAACGCCATAAAAGTGCGTATGAGATTTTGGTACTGTGACCGCATTGGGAAATAAAGAGTGAATATGCAGGTTTGAGGCCATTAACTGGTCGCGTTTTGCGGGTACTGAACAGAATATCCTAACGCTTTCAATATAAGTTAAAATGACTTCTCTCCCAAGTAGTGACAAATATTTCGCTCAAGCATTAACTTATAGGAAAATAATATTTGCACGTAAAACTTTAACCTACCTTATAGAGGTTAAAATAAAAGCTCCCAGATCTTAGCCGTATTGCGCTCAATTTCTGAAAGTATTATATTGTAGGAATTATCCCAAGAAAGCAATAATGCTTGAATGTTACTTCTTTGAAAAGCTCAATAATTGGGGCACCGCAAGATCGTTAGCTTCGTCCCAATGGACCATGACTTATCAAATTTAACTTATGACACTTTGGAATTAGAAATAAAAGAGAATTTCATCATCATCATCATCATCATCATCATCATCATCATCATCATCATCATCATCATCATCATCATCATCATCGACAGCTCACAATTGCATCGTTACGATGCATTGTTTCCGAATCTGTTTATCTCCGGCACCTTTTATTAACATCATTTTAATGGCAGATTGTGGATTTACAAGATTGTATTCACTTTGATCATTTGCTTTGTTATTAAATGCATTCTTGTTCAAACAATGACAAACCTGTTAATGTTCTTGTATTCTGGTCAAAGAGATAGCTGACAATGCCTTTAGCCATATATTTTCTTTTGAAGCGCCATATATGCTGAAAGTCATAATACTGACAAGACATAAAAAGCTATTCCAGAGTTGCATTATGAATTGCTGACAAGTTATATATTTTTAGCTTTACGTTTCCTTAAGAAAAGAACTGTAATCCAGAAAAAAAAATGTATACCATGAGATATGGGCTAGCTCCGTATATCTGATACATTGCGAATACGAACACAAAAGTACTCTTGTTAAGTATAACGGATGGAAAACATAAGGAACTTGACAGCACTGCGTTTTTACCATGATTACTTACTCTCTGCCAGACTCAGTACTGGTCTATTATTGTACTCTAACCAGACAAATGAATAATTCCGCGCGATGATTTGCCAGTTATATGGTCAAATGATTTCCTCAAGATGAGCAGTTACTTAGCCATCATAGTTCGTTATGCCTCTCTCTTGACGTCGAAGAGGCCGATGAAGATGACATGAAGCGGATTTTAATCACCACTAAAATAACTGCAATTGTTGGTTGCACTTTTGTCACCTAGACATTGACCACAATCCGAAGGCGTAATGTCCCTACGCTTTCCGCCCGACGGCCTCATATGGCGTCGTCTGGTGGCAACGGTTTCCATTCACGTTTCATTATATGCGCCAAATAGCGGTAATGGACTATAATCATTGTTTGGTACAGGCAGTTCTTTGTTTAAATCAACGAGTGTATATTGATTAATTGAACATATTGGTATATTTAGCATCTTGTACATATTTTTGTTTTAGTTTTATTTATATTATATATATATATAATCGTCGCTGGGCGGGAAAAACTCATATGTAATTCCAGAGGTCCCCCAAATTGCAAAACCTATATGTAAAATGTGGGCCCCAGTGCTAAAACCTCATATGGGAATTTTGGTCACATATGGGTTTCCAGCTTAATTTCTGACAAATATATAGTAAATTCATATGGAGCTTTATTCAAAATCTGGATAAAATAATACCTAAATATATTTAGAAAGGAACAAACGTTTTGGTGCATGGCATTACAGCACAATATATTTCAGTTTTTTGGTGTCTCTCGAAAATGTTACATATGAGGGTTTGTCATGTAACCGATTTTCCACTACATGGAGGTTTTGCTTTTAGGGTCAAATGCACAATGAGGTTTTACAGCCAAAGCGGACGATTATAAATAGTGATATAATATATATAGATATATATATATATATATATATATATATATATATATATATATATATATATTGTTTTGTTTTGTGATGATGTATTTATTTATTTATTTTTGTTATTTTATGTATTTATTTATTGCTTTTGCTTTAATTCTGTTTGGTCTTGTAAACATATATATATCAATGAAATTGAGATCATTTGCTTAAAAATACATCGTGTTCCTCAGACAGCTAGTGAATGATAGGCCTTACAAATCTTAAAATAGACCTCATATGTCCTTTGACATTGACATGTGACCTTTATCCTCACAAATGAGGATTTGCGTGTAAGTTCCATAAGCAAAGTCTGGTTCCAATTGAATTTCAACTTCTCAATTGAGGTCGCTTTTACATTTTGGTATAACTCGACCTTATATGACCTTTGACCTTGTAATGTGACATTTTACCTCATCAACAAATGAGGGATCTCGTGTTGTACATATGAATCAAGTTTGGTTGAAAATCCATCAAGTATGCGGATATTACAGCCAAATATTTTGTTTTTGTTTTAGACAAACAACAACAGACACGAACAGACAATAAGACCAACATCAACAGACAACAACAGTGGAGAAAGTGATCCCTATGTGTCTTGCCTGCTAAGGCAGGCGACACAAAAACAACCTCCTGTTGTATCAATACCATAAGTCCATCCTTTATTTCCTTATTGTCTACAATAAGTATTACTTGAAAAGTTATGGAAAACTAAAAAAAACATACTAATTAAATATGTGCATTGATGTTTGTTGTACAGAAGCCAGTTAAAAATAGGTTAGGTAAAATCCAATAATCATACCTTAAATGAACATGAAATACAAGTGAAAGAACCAAAACGCTTCCCTTTAGTTTTACCACATACTCAGTGTTAGGTTTCATACTTCTCTAGCATTAACTGTAAAGTGAAACGCTAGTAAACCAAATTCTTATCGCAGATAATTATTTTCTTTCTTTCAAATCATTTTGCATACGTCAAAAACAGATAGACTATTGATGTCTTACCTATGACACCAAGCGATTCTACGTTAGGGAAACATCAGCAAAATAACTTCAAGGGGTATTTTTTGCAGATCAAAATACTAGTTCAAGCTGGCCCTGGACAAAGATAATAGACGAATTACTAGGTAAATGCTCCGCTCCAGCTGACAGCTATTCCACTTTTCCAAACTTAAGCGGCTTCCTAGCTGATGTCTATAATTCACGGCTTCGAAACTTGTTTCACCCCTGACCCTGACCTTGCAGGCTGTTTCTGCTGCTCCATTAATCATTAATATATACCCCTGTCGTTTCCCCTTACAATCCTTTTGAGACGATAGTCACTTTGCGCAAAGTTAATAGTTACTATTTTCTAGCAATTGCCTGGAGGAAAGTACTCGAGGTGACAACTTCTTCGCAACCTCTGCATGCAAGCAAGCTTAATTCTGTGCGTATCAGTGCATTGCAAAAAGGGAGCTCCCTCTGGTCTGCTACGGGGGAAGTGTTGATGTTGGTTTCTTTGACGTCAAGTAGAAGCTCTAGAGGCTGTTGCATTAGATGATATCTCTAAATTCGTAAAACGCACACCCTTGCAGCTAAAACAGATGAAAAAACAGATCATCTACGAATCTTTGCAGCTGACTTCTTAATAGGCCTAGTTCTGATTGGACTCATGGCAAACAATAATTGTAGTGAATGGAACCGGTATTAGAAATTGAAATTATTCATATTTCTCTGTAAAGACTCTCAGCTAGCACACGCGAACTTCCGTTAGATGTCAGAATACGTTAACGTTAATCTACTAGAAAGTATTATAGATTTATTTTTTTTTTTTCAATTTTCTTTAGTGGATCCTTTTCTACCATGTGCCAAGTCCTAAGTAGTAAACGTTATTATACATTCTTAGAGCAAGAGCATGATTCACTCAAATAAATACACATTTTTTGAAAAGGGGAGCCGGAAATGAGTCACATAATCAAAGGAATACTCAACGCACTCAGAGCTTATAAAAACGCTGCAATTACCTAATACGTTTTTTTTTATCACTTATCCCCTATATTTATAACCTCACGCGTACGGTCAACTACAATTACATGGAAAACCGATATGCTATAAAATAGTCTTTGACTCAATTCCAATTAGTATTTTCAAATTGTTCATCATCATTATTATGCCTTTGCTGAAATGAACAAACTAACGGAGCAACAAAATTGGTCGTACGCTACTCACGTTTGTATATGTTTTATCAAGGACGGTCGTTACGAAGGACACTAGACTGATACTTCTTAAACAGATCTTATACATGCTAAACATAGAACATAGAGTATTTACTTATGTTCGGTTTGGTTATTCATAAAACCATAGGGGAGAGAGCGTAAATAAGGAGCACAAGGAACGGTTAAGGTACATTAATGCGTGGTTTGGGTAAATTTTCCAATGTCGTGAACTAAATTTATTCGGCCAACATTGATCTTTACGATATGACCGGAACTCTCTAAATACGTTCAAACGTTTCTTTTGCTATTTGTTCAGTAAAATGCAAAATATCAATTTTCCACGTATATCTAGCATTTCCATCCTTGCATTGACTTATGACGTCATAGTGGCATCGTAATGGGAATGTTTGTAATTATTTTGGTACCGATGTAAAAAGAAATTTTAATATATCCTATGGTACCATATTTATAGGAATATAGGAATTGTATGTGTAATAACGAAAAATAAAGAGGCACACTCTTCGGGTGTGGTTTTATTTTTTAAATGGCTCAGGTAATAGACAGGGTTAAGCTAGCCTTCAAATAATACTGTTTATAGTTTAGTGATATTAGAAAAGATCTTCAAATCACTGAAATACTCCTTGTTTATTACCCCCAAATACTCCTTATTTCATCATCAGTAACATAAAAAACACCATAAATATGAACGTTGCTTAAATGTGCAACGAGGAATTTCACAGAATGATGTACCTAAAAATTAAAATCCCTGTTTTATATTGAAATATATGGAAATCGAAATCACTTTTTTTTTCATTTTCAAGACATTTATGTCGCTAAATACAAACCACTTGATTATTTATCTATATGAAATCACTCCATTTCACTTATGGGTACTTCCGAATCTGTCTTGGCACCTTTAAAGAAAAGTAACAACGGGACATATTTGGTATCAATTTAAAGGGACATGTAGGGATTCATTTAAAATTGCCATTGTTTTAAAAAAATGGTGTCCCGGTGGAGAGGAGATGAAATATCACCCACCCAAGTAGCTCCACAATGAGGACTTTTTAAACAGAGTTTGGCAACACGGTTTCGCGATGACGTCACGGTGGTTTACCAGTTTTGCCACGGATCTGGCCAGGCCTCTGACTGTGACATGCAGTCTGCCGATTCCGGTAATCAATTTTCACGTTCATTCATCACACTCAGTTTGGAGCTTCCGCGGTTGGGAATATTACCAGAGCTTTGACAGCTAAGGGGCATAACAACGGCCCCATAATGCAGTGGGCACACAGCAACCAGTTCTGCAATGTTTCTGCTAAATCCGATGACGTATGAGATTGCAGAACATATGACAGATGGCATTGGGCGGCAGAACAAATAATTTGACGCAATCGTCCAATGGCGGTGCCCTGGTATGAGAATGAGAAACCACAGTGACGTCATCATAAACAGCGCCCAATATCGGCCCAATTCGCCTGGAGCTGACATAAATATATAACAGTATAAATGTAAAAACATATACAATTTAAACCAGGGCCACATCCTTTGCCATTTTTACTTCTCTTTAAAATAAATATTTAATAAGCCAATCGTCTAATCCTGTCAATATTTTAAGTTTGGACTGGTCTTGCGAAAGATGACCTGATCTCCAATATGTGCTGTTATCTTTTCTGTTACTTATTCAGATAACGATACATCACTTTTGTCTTAATTTCTGCTTTCTTCATTATTATCGTGTATTATGTTCAAATGCAAGTGGAAGCAGTTAAAACCGTACCACACAACCACAAAGCAACTCTTATTTAACTCATGAAAAATTAAACATAATTTTCTACATTGGAAATACACGTTTTATTTACAATTTACCCTGATTATGTTTAAAAAATTAACAACAGAAAATTAATTATTTTATTCTATACCACAGCAATTAGCCAAATATGTAAAATTAATGAATGAAAATATATTTTACTATTTTCAACCAAATTCGTGTATACATTATGTCTTTAATTAAACCTAAGTAGAAAGATGCACTTTATGATTCCAATTTTGTACAACGATTGTCGTTTTAACGAATAAAAAGTGATAATACATTTTCTTTTTTACCATTTTTTTTAAACACTGCATGGCAAACGCTAGAGTGTAAGAACAACATTTTAGATGAAATTGGGGTATTGGAACTTCGATCAGCGTTGTGTGTGTCTGAATATTAATTCATCCAGACATCTATTGTAAGGATTCCGTTGTTGGAAATGAAAATCAAATTAAATTATTACGACCAATACATTTGTGACTGTATTCTTTCAATGTCCGTTTCAAACAAGTTGTTAAAATACATTTATATAAATATTGCTTTAGGTATATTTCCAAATAACATCACGTGTACAATTCCGCTTAAGATTATAATGGAAGATGGGACCATATGAAGACTTCAAATGTTGGTATTAATGCATAAGCGCATATATATCTTAAAAATATCAGTCCACTAAGGATAATTTATATTCTTGTAATAGAGTATCATCGTAAAAGCGGACCAACTATTAGTCGCCAGAATCATCAGGATTTTGTTTGCCTCTAATTTTCTAAGTATCAGTTCGATTCAAGATACTAGTTATGAATCAAAATATTAACCGCAGCTTATTCGTTCAATGGCGGCAAGTGATATAAGGTTTCTCGCTTAAAAACAATATTTTCATGCCCATATCTAAATAAGGTACTCGCGTAGCATGCTCTGTACCCTTTCTATGTTTTCTCTACCACAATGATCCACAGATAGGTAGTTACACTTCAAAAATAGGTCGGAGGTACAGTTTTATATTGATAGCAGGACTATTATGGGCTAATGTATGCTATGTATGACTAGATCGCAAATATTTCACATCAATCGTCCTCGTTTGTTTAAGAAGACAATTTCCTTTAAAAGAAAACAATTAGAAAGACAACTTTCGTTTCGTTTTGTTGTTTGTTTGGTTTATGGGTTGATTCTACCTAAACAAAATTCAACCAAACTATAAATTTGAGGGTTTTTTCCCTTAGGTTAATATGCACTACTGCTTCTCATGACATTTCTGATTGGATGATTGGAAGACATGGCATACAGATCTTATGAGGTTAAAACACACACGGAATCATGTGACTCGGAGAATTTAAAGGATACCGCTGAATATTTTGAAGGATGAAGCATCAAAACAGGGAGCGAGAGAATCTAGTAAGATGGACGATGGAGCATAAGGTAGACGAACAGATGAGACATCTATGACATGATTTTAAAAGTTGTATTAGAATACATGGGATGTAGAGCAAAGTACAAAAGCGATGGTGAGCGTCGATGCCCTCAATATACCTGTAAGAGCATTTCAATACAAGGACTAGTCCCATTGATTTGTATACCTTTCGCCCAACTGAGTTGTATTTACCAACCTAGCATCCCGTTACTTTGGCTTTGCGCCCATGCATTTTAGTCTTTTTAATCAATACTTACGCAGTGTGTGTGTGCGTTGTGCGTGTGGTGGGTTGGGGGGTGGGGTGGCGTTATACATTTAATTTAAAAAAAGAAAAATTAAAGAAAAATTTTTCTGAAATAGACTGGAACACTGGACAGCATTTGGTGGGAACTGAACTCCTGCACTTAATAACTTAACTTAGTGGTAATACTGGCCCTACATTACTCTTTTCCAATACCCACTCATATTGCTTTTGCATTCATAAAACCATTAGCTAGCCTCGGGCAATTGAAAATGTAGAAAACAAAAGAATGGTCAAATATTATGTTTATTTCAGTGTAGACAGTTTTTTTTTTTTTTCTACCTTGTCTATCTTCGTTTTTTGTCCCGTGTGGCGAATTTATACGTGAATGAAACAGCCATGGACGGAGGGTCAGTGTCCTAAACGCGTGTTTACATAAAGAGCGGCTTAAATAATTCCTTTTAATAATGTGAACAAGCGCTTCGTCAAAGCTACAAGTGGCTGAAATGTCAAAGACACTTGGAAACTCATACCTACCAAGGCGAGATGTTTACATGTATACCCAGGAATGTATGATGTGTGATGTCACATCCACTCTACACATATATTCTTTTTCAAGTGGTAGCAAAGGTTGAACTGTATTTTAATTACACTGATGCGGGAACCCTGCTTTTCATTAAGCTGTCTTTTTTCTTTTTCTTTTTTGTATTATAGACATTTTTTTTTGAAAATCCTTCTGCTCTACGATCACAGGACGTCACGATTAATGGCGGCACTGTTGAATGATTTCCACAAAGTCAGAACTTAATAAACTTCCCACACTCGATAGGTCGTTTTCGATTGCTGGTATTTTGTTGCTTTGGACGGCCCATACGCATGCAGTGACTGCAAGGACACTCGTATACGTACGAAATTAAGGTCCACATAAAGTAGCAAACGGGGTATTTTAAATCATCGTTATATTGATAGTATAAATGGTTTAATGAAAGTACATGTACATACGAATAGTTTTACTTCGAAACTTAAGCTTTGTCGTTTTTTCATGATGCTATAGACCGTATTCAATATGACGTCAGCCACCAGACATGTTGGTGGACAAGATGCATACATTCCAGGACTACAATATTAAGCTGTCAATCGATCCATTTTTTAGCGATTGCACAGGGATCATTAACAGGTGAATGTATTGTAGTACTGGAATGCGTCTATCTTGTCCATAAACATGGTTGGCTATTGAATACGGTCTAGAGAAATTCTCCTATCCAAAGTAACTTGAGGTTGTCAACTGCCATAATTGTTTTCTCCCATATGGAATGCCACTGAATAACATTTAAACTACTTGCTCAAGATCATTATGTTATTGTGTTACGTTTTTACCTTTGTATCTTTAAACACAGTCCTTGATTTCGTCAGATCAGAGTGTTGGTCTGTTGAGTTAATCATTGCGCCATTACAAACTAATACACAGGAACGTGGCACAATTAATTTGGCTCATTACAGTCATTATAGTATATCGTTGCACAAAAGGAAATTGATAATAAGATAAAAAAGGCATCTTCTAAAAATAAAACGTTTTAAAAACAAGCAGTATATTTGCTTTGAATGCGAAAAACCAATTCTTCAACTATAGTTAATTTAAATTTAGCTTCATAATGAGAGGTCGCCTTTTTTTTTTTTTTTTTTTTTTTTAATTACACTGATGCGGGAACCCTGCTTTTCATTAAGCTGTCTTTTTTCTTTTTCTTTTTTGTATTATAGACATTTTTTTTTGAAAATCCTTCTGCTCTACGATCACAGGACGTCACGATTAATGGCGGCACTGTTGAATGATTTCCACAAAGTCAGAACTTAATAAACTTCCCACACTCGATAGGTCGTTTTCGATTGCTGGTATTTTGTTGCTTTGGACGGCCCATACGCATGCAGTGACTGCAAGGACACTCGTATACGTACGAAATTAAGGTCCACATAAAGTAGCAAACGGGGTATTTTAAATCATCGTTATATTGATAGTATAAATGGTTTAATGAAAGTACATGTACATACGAATAGTTTTACTTCGAAACTTAAGCTTTGTCGTTTTTTCATGATGCTATAGACCGTATTCAATATGACGTCAGCCACCAGACATGTTGGTGGACAAGATGCATACATTCCAGGACTACAATATTAAGCTGTCAATCGATCCATTTTTTAGCGATTGCACAGGGATCATTAACAGGTGAATGTATTGTAGTACTGGAATGCGTCTATCTTGTCCATAAACATGGTTGGCTATTGAATACGGTCTAGAGAAATTCTCCTATCCAAAGTAACTTGAGGTTGTCAACTGCCATAATTGTTTTCTCCCATATGGAATGCCACTGAATAACATTTAAACTACTTGCTCAAGATCATTATGTTATTGTGTTACGTTTTTACCTTTGTATCTTTAAACACAGTCCTTGATTTCGTCAGATCAGAGTGTTGGTCTGTTGAGTTAATCATTGCGCCATTACAAACTAATACACAGGAACGTGGCACAATTATAGTCGGATTTTTTATTCCTGTCAGTTCATTAAAAGTTTTTGGGGCGTGTCGACGATTCCATTCGTTCTGAGAGGTTTTATGCTTTACCCAATCAATACAATAGAAATTCGATGTCAAGATACCGGATCAGATTAAGGCCATAATTTAAAAAAAATGTCCCTTTTCTCACGAAGCAAATATTACAAGGCAAATGCACTGAATAAATTCCAGACACCAAACTTGAACAAACTCTGAAGCATTCAACATAAGAAAATGGTATGAATAAGTCACGGCGGATAAGTAATTATTACTAACCAAAGTTCTTTTGCGTCACTAATGAATATTAGAAAATCTGATATGTTTACATTTATTCGTCTTGTTCCAGGAATTTATCCAATTGGTCCAATCATTTATCGAAGAACTTTAGAGTTTTGGTCAGTCATAACAAACTACAATATCTACGTGGATTAATCCTCCTCTTCACCCAGCCTTGATGTTCATGACACTTTATCCGTTCTTTGATTGACACCAAAGAAAGGAATCAATAGCATGTCTCAGACTTTACGACAATCTATTCAATTGAATCTGGTATGAAGCCTTTATAAATTCGATACAAAAAAGTTCATGTACAATGGGTTAACGCATCTTACCCTGTTGAACAAAGTTGAGCATTTCAGCCGTTAATACGACTTTTTTAGTTTTTGATCTCAACACATCCCCTCCACATTAATTCGTACCATCGACAATGTGCGTTTACTGACAGGAATAAAAAATCAGACTATAATTTGGCTCATTACAGTCATTATAGTACATCGTTGCACAAAAGGAAATTGATAATAAGATAAAAAAAGCATCTTCTAAAAATAAAACGTTTTAAAAACAAGCAGTATATTTGCTTTGAATGCGAAAAACCAATTCTTCAACTATAGTTAATTTAAATTTAGCTTCATAATGAGAGGTCGCCGTTATTAATTAATTGCTGGAACCCATCATTGTCATCATATTGCCCTTTTTTTTTCTTAATATAATAGTTTAAGACGGGATTTATAGAATAGTATAGAATGGTATGTTTATGTTGTGAGTAACTATATTTAAAAAGCTTATAATATGTTCGTTCAGAACCTATATAACGTCATTTACATGTGCTCTTTAGGTAGTTATAACTAGGTCTTTAAGTTCATTGGAGAGCTAAAATTAAAATGTCATCATTACTTGGAGAGAGTATTCTTGCTTATTACTTCGCACTCGACCCGTATTCCCTTTTGGAAGAATATGCCACTGTATTTCAGATAATCACTGTGTATACACAGACCAAAGACGACAAAAATAAATATATTTCTTGGCGTATTTACCACTAATGGCATAACGACACAGTTTCCCGATGGCATATTCAGCATCATTGCCAGACACGGAGTTGAACATTTCAATCGTACCTGTGATATTCCTACCGACACATTCTGTAACGGTTACTTAGATGCCGTTATAACGCCAATCTTCATCTGCCAGAAATAAAAATAACCAACATGTAAATAGTGCTAAAGGAATACTTACCAAATCTAAAGATGATTCTGTCGACCATGAAAGAACAGATGGAACACGTGACGGAATACATAGCCATAGCTATCGACCCCATTCGAACACCTTCTGCATACAAATTCCTCTTTTCGGAACCCGGAAGTGCATACGGATCGCCTCCATAAACTGCTCTCCCTACAAAGTCTGTGAAGTACAATGAATAGCATAACAGGGACATCCAACCCAAAAGATGGGTAATGCAGAGGATACGGAGTGATTTTGGCATGAAAACAATGGACAGGATATATGTCATCATTGTGATATCTTGTGGGTTCTCTTCTTCCGACTCTTTGGTAGCGATAGATTCTAAGTCTGATTCTGAAACAGTTTGGTACCTTGGCGTGCTTTGGGTTCCGTTCGGAATTGGAACGTGATTTGGAATGTGGTTTAACCTACTATCTGTTTCTGGGTGCATTGTAATTGAGTTGCTCTCTATACCAGGGGCAAACGTGTCTTCCTTATGGGACCCGTATGTCTTTTGCTGTTCTAAAATTCCCATTTCCATATGTTCCCTCTCTTCTTGCATTTCGTTGTATCTTTTCTTTTTCCGTTTTTCATGGGGAAAGAGCTCGTACAAAGTCAATTCCCTTTCAGCTGTGACAGTCAGGGCGACAGCTATAATGAAAATTACTAACACTATGCCAAACACGACTCTTACTTGCCCACTTATTGGGTCGTTTTCTTCTGGGGTTTCCAAGGTATTCCGCCAATCATATATCCCACTGCACCGCCAAGGCCCGCCATGAAGCTGAATGTCGCAAGACCTCTTGCGTGATCCCCAGGATCGGTAACGTCAATGAGATAAGCTCTTGCCGGAGATTGGCAAGCATCACAGTTGAAATCCAGTAACACTACACCAATGATGGTGAACACGGTACTACAGGCGTGGACCGCTGTTGGCATGGCGCTGTAGATCATGCTCATGGACACATTCTCTAATGTTGGATATGGTGTCGTGTCTGTGAAATTATTAAATATTGTGCTATTATTTATCGACATTGGACTTAGTGGCACAGTCGTTTCCTCGGGTTCAGGTAACGGTTCTCCCACTCCACAGATAGTTCCCATGCGATAGCCATAGGGTACGAGAATCAATCCCACTACAATTCCAGCGGATAACAGGAGGATAAATGGCCTCCGCCGTCCAAGTTTAGACGGACAGCGATCACTGGCAGATCCGAGCAGGGGCATAGTAAAGAATCCCAACAGGGGGCTGAGGCACCAAATCATGGTCATAAAACGCTCTTGGATTCCAATTCGCAGCAACACGGGACTGACAAACGCCGTTTCGGCCGCATAGCAAAATTCTATTCCGCAGACAGCACCGCTGAGTCTTGCTAATTTGGCGCGAGATTTCCTACCAATAATATTAGCCGCTTCCTCTTCATCCGATATTATGGGCTGGGTGTCTTCTAGTACCCTCTGTGGTAAACAATCACGAATGACACCCGTCGTATTCCGCCATACACTCGACAAGCCTGATTTAAAGTACTCCATGTCTGTCCAAAAAATCTTTTCGATTGTTTCAGAAAAAAATCCAGCAGAGCCGGTAGTCAAGAGCCTACTCACATACAAGGCTCGGAGTTTGATATTACAAGGCGTCGCTTTACACCTTGCTACACAACCGTGGCCTCTTAATCATTGCAAGTGAAGTAAAATAGGTGTGCTCGCGCGTTGGTTGGCTGTCCGCTATTACCTATTCATGGGATGACGTTACCAATGCAGCGTCGTCTTTGTAGCCGTCTTTACACCTCTTTCTTCGTGTGTGCAGTAACTCATACAGCTAAGCAGATGGTGGAGTTTCCGTTGTGAGATGAAACGCCGAGATTGACTCTATCTCCCTGCGGCACGCCCGGGGCACAGTCATAGGGCAGTAAAGGTACTCACATTATTCCAGGCAATCTTACTGCAAACATGTATAAATCAAAACAAAACTTGCGTAGAGAGAGAGGCAGAGAGCAGTGGAGAACGAGCACTGTACCTATGCGATGATGAAAAATCTACTTCATTCACGCAACCGTTCGTTTTAGCATGTGCGGGGAGATTGCACGCGAGAGAACTATAGTCACGTGCAGTTGATGCATCGACTTTCATAACCACAATGAGCTACTCATCAAAAGCTAATGCAGGAAACCATTGCCAATAATTGCTTTGGTTCTTTTCCTCGCTATGACAGCTCAAATTCCAACACTTTATCCTTGACTCAATGGTAACTAGCACTACTGTGACTGTTTAGCGCCACAAATGTCGTTCTCGCGGGAGAAAAACAACATTTGATAAGCGAACAGATTGCTAGATATAGTACAGTTCCCAAGATGCCAATAAAATTTTATAAAATGTTCTACTATTGTTTTCTTCCAGTCTTATTATTATCCCCTCAAAAAGTTACGGCAATGTCATTCATAAGAATTGTTTGTGTGAAACCCGTATATTTATATTGCAAATCCCTAATCTACTACAAACGTCTGTGCTCGACTGTTCTTTCTTTTTAAGTTTAAGGTAAGACAATAATAGAAATTATTATGGTTTTTGCATAAAAATTTATATAATTCCGTGTAGGTCATATCTTTGCACCAATAATCTATTTCGCATTTGTATCTTCTCAAAGCAATAGTTCATAAATTATGCGGTTTAAGAAACTCTAATTTCTCTATTTTTAAGGGGTATTTCATGATTCCAGCACCTTCTGTTTTATTTATTGTTTATTAAATACCCTTGAGAAAAACTTATTCATAAAATTTGAGTTTTTAGCAAATGCTTGTTTTCCACGGTCCCATAGGCCACTATGCTATGATTTCTGTCCGAATTACCAAATTACTAATTTCTTACAGATACGACCGATTTTGAACATAAGATTAGGTGCACATGGAATACTAAGGGTAAGGGTTCACATGCTATAAAAATCTCATTGGGGGGTAAGGAGGGGGAACGAGGTTGTGGATCACGAAATGCCCAGCGGCGTAATTTCTTTTTGACATTGGGGGGATTGGGGTTGATGAAAATTTATGAATGAAATGGGGTTTGCTGAAAAGATCCATTACTAGCACATGTTCGCGCGAAGCGTGCTAAGAATTTTGCCATTTAGAAGCTAAAATCATTAAATATAATTGTAATTAGAACAAAATGCGCGCGGAAATTTACCATTTTTAAACTATTATGATAAAATATGAGGTTATTTTGGGTCAAAAACACATGAATGGGCATCAACATTGGGGGGTGATGATCGTATTGACCATCCTCCCTCATCAAAATATTGGGGTTTTTTTTTTTTTTTTTTTTCAATGCTGTGTAAAAAAGGGAACTCGCATGCCGTTGTGTAAACTTTTTACACATCACCGCTATGTTAAAAAGTACACATAGTTGAGTACAAAATTTACCCCACTGAATTGTAAAAGCTGTACCCCATCATGGTTGTGTAAAGTTTACCCCACTGGCATGCGAGTTCCCTTTTTACATACCAATGTGTAATATTTTACCCCACTTTGTGTAATTATTTTTAAGTGTGTATTATGATAAAATATGAGGTTATTTTGGGTCAAAAACACATGAATGGGCATCAACATTGGGGGGTGATGATCGTATTGACCATCCTCCCTCATCAAAATATTGGGTGATATACCCCCCCCCCCCCCCCCTTTTTTTTTTTTTTTTTTTTTTTCCCCCCCCCCCCCGGATTTACGCCTATGGAAATGACCTTTAATTGTACAGTAACTGGGAGTGCCAGACGTTCACAAACCACGGAACTCAAAAGAACAGACACAACTTACACAAAACCAAATATGTATTTAATTGGTAGTAACGGGGATCGTTTGAGAACATTAAAAGAAAATCTATGAACTATAGCCACTTTTTGTTAATATCTGTGCACAAATACGCGTTAAGTAAGCAATTATAAGTAACATTAAAAATAATGAACCCTTCGTATTTTGATTACAAACAATCTCACCGTGAACCTTGCAAAACTGTTCCTCTACAAACACTTTGAGAAAATGACGTGTATCTGTACCGTCCATAAAATGCAAATTTGCTTAAAATAGCAGGTTTTTCTGTTAAATGTATGTATTTGTTTCTAGAGTAGATATCAACATATTTTTTAATGTATGATGTACTTGCAAGGTTCATCAGCATTTGTGTGTTTTTGACAACATTTTTGCGTGTTTTGTAAACAATAATTTGCCCCTAATTTACAGCCCAAATAATACAATTCATCTGTATTGGCGCTTTATTTATTTTTTTTTAATTTATTTGTTTATTTATTTACTTATTTATTTATTTTGATTTTGTTTTGGTGATTTCGCAAAAAGGTGATTCCGTAGGGCGTTACATGCCCCTTTGGACACTAACGGGAGTGAAAACCCCTTGGTTTATTTAAATGTTAAAAATATCCCGTAAATCAATACCAAGATTATTATAATTTCCCCGTTTTATATCACCAACCATTGAGTTCAATAACATTTTAAAGGCCTTTATGCATTGACTCTAATTATTTGCAAATTTGAATTTTGGCCAATTATTACTCTTTCATCAAGCTATATTGGCATGATTTAACTTCAAGACATCACCTTCATCTTTTCCGTTGTCAAGGACCATCGCGCTATTTAATGTTTGAGGATAAGCCAAAACCGTATTATGTTTACTTAATTGACGTTCTATTATGAGATTAGAAAGAATAATGAGACGGAATTGGAAAATAGAGAGGTCAATAGATTGAACGAAGACGCTTCATTCTGAGTGAGATAGGATCAAATATTTCGCTATGGAGTACGTGTACCTGTGCCTTTGGCAATGTACTCGTTGGGCTGAAGTACTTTAGGTAATTTATGGCGAAAGACATACGTGTATTGGTTTACTATGGATATAAACTGTACATATAATCTTACCAATAGGATCATTGTCGAATGTGTTCCTCGCACTCCCATAGACGCACCTACCCACCAATCCACTCGCGCACGTACAGACAACACACAACACACACACACACACACACTTGTGCTTGTGTTTTGTGCATGTGTCACGTAATTCAATACAAAATCTTAATTATAATTATATATCATTTGAGAGTGCGTGTAGTCCAGTTGATAGAACACTTGCCTCGAGATCAAAAGGTCGTGGGTTCGAGTCCCGCTCCCCAACTTGCGAAATACAGGGTGAGTAAAAAAAATTGACCCTGATTGTGTCAGCCATTTTGAAATGTTTAAATAAAAATATATCTAACATATGTGGTATCATCGGAAAGCCTACTTCAGTATCTTTAATTTGCTTCAAAATATAATTCCAATATACCGAGTATAGGCCGAGCTACTGTCTTTTGAATCAAATGGTCATCTTTTCCTCTATCCACGGATTTCCATTTGAATGCACGGCGGCCAACTAAGCAAAAGATTCCCCAAAATGATGATAAGGGTATGTATATGCTTAGGTCAACTTAAATGGTATCTTAAAAGTGTAAATGCCAGTGATATCGGTAAGTTTTGTTTGTAACACTTTTTTTTCAAGATGTGGCATATTTTGGTCTACAAATATAGACAATACTTAAAACTTCAAAAGGTTGTCACTGATGTCTGTTCCGTTATATGGTATGAACACCTCCAGAAACTGATACGTGTATCAAGTTACTTTATTTTTTCAAATTATTGTTATGAGTGACGAGGACGTAGAAACGTTAAGAGGGCATCAATGGTAAATTGTGACTGAATTCTGTGTGATAAAATAGCATCACATTTTATTCCGCAGTCAATAAATAGCCCGATGTCTTCTGGACACTGATTTCCTTCGCTGAACGCCGCGCCGTTCTTTTTAATGTGAATCCGTGGAAAGACCGCAAAACCGACTACTTGATTCAAACGACTGTAGCTCGGTCTATACCTAACCGATGTGAATGATCTTTGCAGCAAATTAAAGCTAATGAACTAAGCTTTCAGATGATATCCCATATATTAGATACATGTTACTTAAAATCAGGGTCAAGTTTTTTTTTTGTATGAAGATGGCTACGAATCCAAAAGAATCCGTATCCCTTTGATCGTACGGCAGCTGACGCTTCGATCACGCGAACAGCTCTATCTAAACGCTACAATTAGGCCTAAAAAAATTGTTTGATTGGCGTAACATAGAAAGAAAATAGGGTAGGTAGGTCGTATTTTTTTTTTATGTTTCACATACCAGAACACAAAATATATGACACACATACAAAAACAAATGGCACATCTTCACTTTTTCTGTAACACATCTTTTTATTTGTCATTTTGAATGTCCTGCAATCCTTTACAGTACCGAAGTATGACGTCATTAAATTCCTGTGGTTTTTAAAACTTTTTTTTTTGCACACAAAAACATTAAAAATATTTAGGGTCGGCGGTAAAAATAGGGTCGATCGGGTTACGCCAATCAATCAATTTTTTTAGGCCTTATTATTAATTAGTACTGCTAAAGCTTGTAATATTGATATAAAATACAATATCAATATCTCTGCAAAAAAAATAGTCAGTTAGAATATGGGGTTAAATCTTTTAGGCTTGACAAAAGTCTAATACCTATATATCAGCCCAAACTGACATAGAGTTTATATATTTTGCTTTGGAAAAATTACTTTTTGATTGACATTTAAAAAAATAAATTCAAAGCACGCATAAAAGTTGATTCGTTAAGTTTTGTTCATGTGATTAGATAAATGTTACCGAGTTGTAAAAAAAAAATATTTTGATAACCAATAATTGAACAGTTGTCGGCCTGTGTGCTCACTATATTCAGCAAATATACAGCGTGGGCAGCTCTTTTCTTATAAACCACTTAGAACAGATTAAGCCTTGTTCAAGCCGCTCTACCAACTTCATTCATTGGTTCACACGTCTGATACAAGTAATGGTGCTGATCATATTAGGCAGAAACAATGCGAGAAGTTGGGCATATTACCCTCCCCTAAAACTAAAGAAATAGCAATACATGGCAAGAATTCACTTTATCAAGCACCTAATTTGATGTCTCCAATTCCAGCTGGCCTATGTTCCATGCTTTCAGCCTTTCACTAGCAAGTTCGATAACTTCCACTCAGGCAGAGCACCTTGTTAAATCTGCAAGATTGTTTTTTTTTTTTCTGTATTTGCACACATTAGAGTTTTATACAGGGAAGATTAAAACCACAAAGCAATTTTAACAAGGCTGTCGCCCTGAGTAACATAGCCACTGCACCTGACCACAATTATAGGTGTTTGTGGTTTTATACCTAGACTAGTAGACTCTTAGATCCAGTGTGCACAACAGACCACCAAGGAGTATACCAATTTATTTTTTATTGAATCTTTCTCTAGACAGTGTAGCCCCTTCAATGCTAAAGCACTAATTTCAGACCTACAAACACAATGTTCAAAATAATTGAGAATAAATGTCAATAATACAATACATTGTGAAAAATTTAGCAAGTTTGTCCGTTCTTAGTAGACAGCTTTGGACAAGGGTTTGGAACAGATATGCAAATGAAGTACTTAGTAAGAGAGACGACGACCAAGTGCCACGGATATCGATCACTAGCTTCTACTAAATGTTTACCTTTTGGTTATTAAAACGAAATAACATGCTAAGTTTTCGTCTACTCTGATCAATCATATTGAATTAAATAGTTCCCAACAGTGACATTATAACAATGATTATATTAACTACAGAAGGAAAATAAAAAGGAGAAATGATGGACGTAACCATGTTTCCAATAATTTCACGGTCCGTGTGAGATCGCGGCCAATGTGACGTTATGTTTACAGTTTTGTGAACAGATTACGTTTGTCAATGTAACGTGAACATGGTGACTAACTTTGAGCATCTCATAGGTTTGTATCATTTTAATCGATATGTATCTGCATTGATTATATTCACATAACGAAATAACTTGTTTTGCAGATTAACCTTAACAAACACTTAAGTGCATAAGGGGTGTGGGGGATGTGGACCCAGGATTTCGTTTTTCGCGTGCCATGTTTTAACGCTAAATTATTTTTGCCCAAGATTTTATGTAATTGCCTAGATATCTTTTACGCATATCTTGGTGGAGAAAATCAAATTGGTCATGGTATTTTATACTCACCAGCATAAAAAAAGGCTTGGGGCGCTTCTCAAAATTTGTCGCACTGGAGTAACTTTTTTTGAATTTTTATTTGAGCAATGTAATTGCATTGATGTCCTACTATTATGAGCCAAATTTATTGAAAAGGTCCTTTCGGAAAGTGGTTTTTGATTTTTTGGCGGGAGAATTTGGTGCGCGTTCCAAAAATCGGTTTTGGGGCCGCCGTTTGGAATCCGTACAACCGATTTTCATTTCCCCCCTGTTATGTGGTCTTTATATCTGATCAATGACCAGAGTTTTGGTAAAACAAAAAAAATCAAATGGCATAGTGGTTTCAAAGCCCCCCCCCCCATGCACCAACGGGAGTGCAGAAGACCTTATGCACTTAAGTGTTAATACAATTAATGAATGTTTACTTCTGATTTCAAGATTTTAGCGCATCCCAGTAAGGAGCACTTGAAGTCCTAACTGCCCAACATCACAATTTTTAATCCCACTTTAACTTGTCATGTACCGAAACATTGAAGGTCTTTATTATTTTATTTTACGTGGGGAGTTTGATTGTCAGTTTTAATCATGTTAATGGTGTGCCACTAAGTGACTCTATGAATGGCTCTGCTTAACAATTACAGCCTGTCTAAAAAAATGGTACAATCAAAAACCGATTTTTTTCAATATTATATCTCAAAATAAGCAAGTTGTTTTGTATATCACATTCAAAAGAAAAGACCAGGCTTTCCAGGATTTTTTGTTTCATCTCAGTTGCTTATTTCAATCGAGAGATAACTCCAGTTTACTGCGGAACACAAAAATCGAGTTTGTGCCAGTTCCTGGTTGAGTGAAAACGGTGAACGAATTAGTTAAACATAAGTTATTCACACTTGAACAGATATGAAATTCTTTAAAAAGGGATTAACTTCATAAAGAAACTCTAAAAGATACGAAAACAGTTACATAATGGTGGAAGTTATGATCAGTAAGTTCTGGCTTTAAAATAAAGTGAATAACTTCCACATACTGTTGTTTGTCAGATGAGAACATGAGCGTACAATCGGCGTACAGCAATCCGGAGGAGAGAGTTTCTATGGTCTTGAAGTATCATGAAACGCAAATTCCTACCACCACTTTGATACTTTGCTTCCAAATTCAAATTTTTATTGACTTCAACAATTAGTAAATGCACAAAGATAGTGCAATATTTTAAATCATTTCTTTGGATTTGGAATGTTTATTTTGGTTGCAATTACATTCCTTCTGGCATGATTTTAACAGATAAACAGATACCAATCTTGTAATAAATTCAAAGCTCAATTTCATTGACGTGCAATAAATATTTGTATAAATATTTGAAGAGCGAAGGACACCTTTCGAACCTAACACCTATAGATGATATCTATCGCTCTTCTACCAACCCTACTTGATAGCTCAGTCGGTTAGAGCGTCGTGCATGTAATACGAAGGTCGCCGGTTCGAATCCGGCCAAGCGCACATGTTTTTTTTTTTTTTTTTTTCAACACTATCGTGCGCTGGCCATCTTCAGGGAAAGATTAATAAATATATACAAATATTTGTATTGTTTGTTATTTATGAAAAGAAAATGTTTATAATTGAACTGATTATGTTGACTATTAAAACTTGTGTAGAAAAATGTAGACTTCGTTTGTTCACTAAATTTAATCTGTGTTTTGTTTCTTTTTGTCAAGTTGCAATCTTTTGTGAGCTTTAAGACAGCAGGGCATAGCTGGGCGAAACAACTCTGCCAATGCATAAAAGTGGCACAAAATCGATTTTGGTATATCGCACTAAATTGATTATATCTCTGGATTGACATTAGCAAATGAGATGAAACAAACACCATTGGAAAGCCTGGTCTTTGTTCTTTAACATTATTTCAAGTAAGAATGACGTATGTTGAAATTTCATATTTAACCATTTTTTTTTCTGATTGTACCATTTTTTTTTAGACAGGCTGTATTGCATATTGTATAGTTTATTCACACTATTCAAGCGCTGAATAGCATTTCAGCTGACATTTTTGTTCCTCTTTTCCAAACTTACTATTATAAGGTGACGTTTTGTCGACACACTATGTAATCCTCTAAAAGTTTTGATAACATGGCCAGTGTAGGAAGCTAGTGAGTCCTCCAAGAGAGTGTCTTAGCTACCATGGCGACATATACGGAATAAACCGTGACCTTGTAGATGATGCTACTGGATATTGGCGATGTAATAGGTGATGCATTCATTACACAATGGAGAACACAATAGGCAGATAGGTAGGACACTACATCACTAGGACACGCCAGTTCGAGACACCGGTTCCATCGACGCAGGTATATTATTCTTAAAACAACTTATCGTGCTAATCATTTAACCATGCCGATCAAATACGCAAATAATGTCACTGCGATATCATAACGTCGGCCGCGTCACATACTGACGTATTTGCGAAATACGCATTTCGAGAAAAACGGCTTTGAAGATTTTGCGATTTTAATTTGCCTCATACGGTTAATTGAAACATATGTTTCAATTAAAAACTTGTGGAAAATCGCCGAAATAAGGTATATTTCAAATTTAACTAATCAGCTTCCAATTTATTTAGATATGCGAAAGGATGATGTTAACTAGAATACGTCATCATGTGAAAACGACAAAATAGCAATTCCAACGTGTAAATAACAAATACGACGCGCAAATTCGTCGTTATCTAACGCCTTTGCGCAAATACGTCACAATGTGAAAACGATAAAATACCAAATCTACCGTGAACTGCAAAAATACGTCTCACAAATACGTCACTATGTGACGCGGCGTATACTTGCAGATATGCAGATACGACACTATGGGACTGCTCAGTATATATTTTAGACAAATACGTCGTTATGTGATGCGGACAATTTAACGTTTTCTAATACGTCATAATTAGCTAATTAATATTTTACTTATACAATACAAACGTATATGCCAAATTTCTTCAAAATGTCGAATACGTCACTATGTGACGCGGCCGACGATAAGTCAAAGCAGGTACGAAAATACGGAATAAAGGGCTGTAAATTTATATTTTGCAATTTTCCTGGCTCGAAAACATTATGGCGCTAAAACGATTGGTTTATATACAGCTAGCCATTTGTCTTCACTAAGAACCAAAAACAACACGAAAATCTGATATTTCTATATTTTCTTTTAATGTGCCCTGGGCAAATTAAATAGAGCACAATATATACAAATACACATTAAATTGTACGTTCCATTTTGAGGTTTAAGCCTATATAATCCCTGTTAAACCGTGGACCAATTAGAAAGGAGATCTACGACGCGAAAAACCACACATTACGTAATTAAATTACCCATTCATCTCGACAAAAGCCAGGCACTCGATGTGTTTTGTTGTGCAAAAACCGCGACGGCCTGTGACACTCTCTTTGCCGCGATCGATGCAGTGACAGCGATGTGAAACTGTCCACAAAACTTTGTACCCTCACCGGATGTTGTGACTCCGTGCTGCAGGGGTCTATTGAACACACGTAGTACACTCAGTTCCCATGTTTTTGTTGAAAGTTGATGTCATCAAGTAGAATTGAGACATTCCTTCAGAAAATGCCGAAATCCGCATCAAAATACGCCGTTCCTTTGTAGCGCTACGACTGCAGAAATAAGCTTGCATTTTTGGGTGATATTGTGACCCGTAATTGTTAAACATCTTGTGAAAATGATTTAAAAATGTTCCGACTACTTCCGACTCATAACAGTTGGTGATGCAGGGTGAGTAAAAAAAAAAAAACTTGACCCCGGTTGTGCCCACCATTTGATTTCTTTTTAAGAAACATGTATCTAACATATGATGTATCATATCAGAGCTTAGTTCATTACTTTAATTTCCTGCAAAGATAATTCACATCGGTTAGGTATAGACCGAGCTATAGTCGTTTGAATCAAGAAGTCCGTTTTTGCGCTCTGTCCACGGATTCACATTACAATAAACGGCGTTCAGCGAAGGAAATCCGTGACCGGTAGACGATGCTACTGGATTTTGGCGATGTAATAGGTGATGCATTCATTACACAATGGAGAAACACAATAGGAGATAGGTAGGGGGACACTACATCACTAGGACACGCCAGTTCGAGACACCGGTTCCATCGATCAGGTATATATTCGTAAAACAACTAGCGTGATAATCATTTAACCATGCCGATCAAAATACGCAAATAATGTCAGCTGCGATATTCATAACGTCGGACCCGGCTCACGCGTCACATATGACGTATTGCGCGATAATAACGCATTTCTAGAAAAACGGGCTTGAGATTGTGCGATTTTAAATTGCTCATACGGTTAAGAAACATATGTTTCAAGTACAAAAGTGGAAAACTGCCTGATCCCGAATAAGGTGATATTCAAATTTAATAATCAGCTTCCCCTTTATTCGATATGCGAAAGGATGATGTTAATAGAACGTCATCATGTGTTGAAAACGACACACAACAATAGCAATTCCAACGTGTAATAACAAATACGTACGGCATTCGTGTATCTACGCGTTTGAGCAAAATAGGTCCACAATGTGTAAAAACCGATAATAACAATCTACCGTGACTGCAAAAAATACGTCTCACATAATAGGTCACATGTACGCGCGCGTATACTTGCAGATATGTAGCTACGATACTAGGGACTGCTCAGTATTAATTTTAGACAAATACGTCGTTATGTGGATGCGGACAATTAACGTTTTCTAGACGTCATATAATAATTAATATTTTACTTATACAACAGCAAACGATATGCCTAATTCTTCAAAATGTTCGAATACGTCACTAGTGACGCGGGGCCGCCGATAAGTTCAAGAAGGTCGACAAATACGGAAATAAATGGCTTGCAAAATGTCTATTTGGAAATTTTCTGGACGCGAAACATTTATGGCGGTCTAAAAACGATTTTGTGATATACAAGCTAGCCATTGTCTTCACACGAACACAAAAAACAACACGAAATTGAATTTTATATATTCTTTTAATGGCCCTGGGCAATATTAAATAGAGCTCAAAATACAAAAAAACATAAATTGTACGTTCAATTTTGATGGTTAAGCCATATTAATCCGCTGTAAACCGTGGACCAAATAGATAAGGGATCTTACGACGCCGAAACCACAAATTACTTAATCAATTACCAATTCATCTCGACAAAAGGCAGCACTCGATGGTTTTGTTGTGCAAACATCCTGTGCGAAGCGACTGGGACACTCTCTTTGCCGCCATCGATGCAGTGACAGCGATGTGAAACTGTCCACAAAACTTTGTTACTCTACGGATGTTGAACTTCCGGCGGCAGGGGGTTTTGAACACACGTAGTACACTCAGTCCCAGGTTTTTGTTGACAGTGTGTTGAAAGTTATGTCATCAAGTAGAAAGTGAAGACATCCTTCAGAAAATGCCGAAATCGAATCAAAATACGCCGTTCCTTTGTAGCGCTACGAATGCAGAAAATAAGCTGGCATTTTTGGGGATATGTGACCTGTAATTGCTAAAAGCTGGTGAAAGTTATTTGAAATGTTCACGACTAATTCCGATCATATAGAAGCTGGTGATTGCAGGGGAGTAAAAAAATGACATTGTTTTTTTTTTTTTTACTGATTTCTTTTTAAGGAAAGCTTTAAAATTCATTATTTCCTAAGAGTTGAGTGTGTGCTTTCAAGTGTTTTTGGTCATTGCCTCACATGAATTAATTATGCAGCTGTTTTCTAGTTTGATGTAAGTACTTTCTCATAGTAATACACAGGTATGTAAAAGATGAACCATGTTTAGCTAAATAGTAAAGTTACCTCGCTTTTTTTGTTAAAGCGCTTTTTTGACGTTGTTTTGAGAAGGCGCTCAAATGCTGTTTGTATTTGTATATTGTAAGAACATATCTAACATATGAGATATCATATTAGAGTTAGTCATTACTTTGATTTTTAGGCAAGATAATTCAATCGGTTAGGTATAACCGAGCTACAGTCGTTGAACCCAAGAAGTCCGTGTTGCGCTTCCACCGGATTCACATTACAATAAACTGCGTTCAGCGAGGAAATCAGTGTCCAGATAAAATTGGGCTATTATTGACTGCAGAATACAGGCAGAAAAAAAATCTCCCTAAACACAGTCAGTCATCAAATACCCAGTGCGATGCCTTTTATACGTTTCTATGTCCCTCATACTCCATAAAATCATTTGTTAAAATAAAAGTAACTTGATGCATATCAGTGTCTGGAGGAGATGAATGAATCTGACCATATTATGAAGGAACATACATCGTTGACAACCTTTGAGGTTTCAGGTATGTCTATACTGGGAGACCAAAATATGCCACATCTTGAAAAAAAAAGTTGTTCAAATAAAACTTGCACCTTTAAGATTACAACGTATGTGACACAAACATAGAAATACCCTCATCATCATATGGGGAGTTGTTGCTTAGTTGGCCAGTGGGCATCAAAATGTCCAAATGGAATCCGTGGATTAGAGGAAAAGTTACTACTATGATTCATGGACTGTGGTCGGTCTATAATAACCCCCGATTGGAATTATCTTGCATCATTAAGATTAATGAAATAGCCTTTTCGATGATACAACATTTGTTTTAAATATATGTGCTGTAAAAATTCAAAATGGTCGACACAATATGGGTCAAGTTTTTTTTTTACTTCACCCTGTATGAAAGTTCAGTGTACCTTGTAACAAAAAGTAATGTCTGAATTTGTGCCCCAAGCGTGCCCCTTAATGTTAATTTCAGCTCAAAACCAAACAAATTGCAGTTTTAATTTCGGTTTATACATTAAGAAGTCGGTTGACGAATTAAGAAGTGGTTTATTGAAATTCAGTGTACTTGTATAAAATCCGGATCCTGAACTACATTTACACCGCTTTTACTTTTGGTTAATGCTGTTACCACACATAAACGTTTTACTGCATCCAAAAGGGAAAACTCGATTTAATCTCAAAACCTTGTAATTATTAAATTAGTTAACTATTTTGATTTAATTGACCAAGATGCAAATGACCATCGCCGGATAAGGAATGAAGGACGCCATCTTTAGTTTTCATGAGAACGGAATTGAACTGAAAACTTTTTGCATAATAAAGACGACACGCTCAAAGTTGACCTTTTGCTGGTTTTCAAAAATAATCCCCTTTACACAAAATTCGCCAAAAGTCGGTTTTATGTAAAGTTGTAATAACAGGCTTTCAATGGGTAATTACCAATTTCAATTTTGAAGCTTTTCCAACCCAAGAACCACAATGCCGCGTGCAAGAATGTGCGCTATATTATTAAGCAACATATCTGTGTGTGGCGTTCTGGGTCTTAGGGTGGAAAGACCTAATTTTGCATTTGGTTTTCTGGGGGCCGGTGAAAGCAGTATAGTCCGGCGGGAGCCACAGTCCGGGGCTCCATAGACGATAAAGGAATGAAGCGTGAAACTATGTTACGTGAAGAGTCAACTGAATCGATTGCCCTGATTGTTCCCATGTTCCCGGACATGAGTACGCCGGACAAAATTTACTTCTACACCGAAACACTAAATGGAATTTGCCCCCAAAAAACAACAACGAGACTTTTTAAATAAAAACAATGTGATATAAACAGCGCGGTCATGGGCCATGGTGTTGTATTCCAGAGTCTGCTTGGTGTCGAAGACGATTTAATAATCCATCTTAGCAGCATAAGCTAATAGGTATTTGGGGATTGTTGAAAAGTGCTGCCTCATGTAGCCTCTTGTAGCTATGAAGGACAAAAAGGTCCATAGGCGTCACTTACAAGCTCATTGAAAAAGGGCAGCTATGCAGCTATTGCAAAATTCATGTTCCTTCATATAAGTAATCAATGGTCAGGAAATGAGGTGCTCGTAAGCTTGGCTTTTCCAGAGAGCATTGCCCCGAAGTTCTCCGACTGTTCTTCATTTTTTCTGATACAAGTGTATTTGGAGGATAAAAACACGTTGCGACTGATAAAGTAGTGTAAAACACCAAATCAGAATTGATTGTGAAATATAATCTATTATGATTATAAAGGGGCCTCCTTGCTCGCCTTATCCGGTCGATGGTCATTTAGTATTTTTAAATTTACAGTCAGCTCAGCAATATGAGTTTACGACTAGTCTATCATATCAACAATGACGTTGAATGGAGAGAGGAGACCTGGTCACAACTAACAAAACTTCCGTGAAGCACAGAGAGATATAGAAAGGCGGATGATATTGTCACTTAAAGATAAAGTCAGTGCTGTGACTCAAAAGGGAGTAGAGTCAAAGATATAATACAAAATAAAAAAGGAGTGAAAATGTAGAATTGGGCGCTCAGTGTAGCAAGGGTGACACAAAGGTTGACCGGTAGCAGCCGAAAAGAGGGTGCAAAATGAAAAGGGGCAGAAAAAAAGTCGACGAAGAGATGACTTAATACACAAGTACAGGATGACGATAGTGAACATCATGAGACGGGATAGATCAATCGCTTTTTTTCATTTGGTTGAAGAAAATTCCGGGGGACCCTCTTCTTAAGAAATACAAGATTGATAATAAGTATTTATTAGTAATATGGGTCTCCTCTTTCAAATTTGACAAATGAGTGATGTCAATAAAAAAGGTAAAAAAAAACAATAACCCAATGTTCTTTTGTTGTCGCAACACTGAGGACGACTTCCCACAAACATTTTCCCAGATTTCCCGAAATGTTTAAATATTAAAGTTCGTCTTTCCATTTCGAACTAGCAAAAAAACAAATCAATCAAGCAAACAAAAGGGGGAAATTATGTGCTGAATATTCGGAACTAGGTTTCGCCTTTATATATAGTAAGTTAACAGAAATTAAAATGAAATCTTTGGGTCTCACCCCCCTGAACTTTAATGGTCTACCCTACCTCTGGCGAAAAGTGATATCATGCCCCATTTTTATATATCTAAAAATGGGGAAATAAGGGACGGTCCCCACAATCATTTGTTTCGGAACGGGTGGTACGGGGGTTATATCTTAGAAGGTGTATGACCGCCTTTCAATTTAATAAAACGAGATGCTTAATAATGGTCATAAAAGCAAACGGACACAAAAGTGTCGTTTTCATCTTGGATATGTACTTGTTAAGAAGCCTTGAAAACCTGTCACGAATTAATACCAGTAAAAATTAAGTTAATAACACGGTAACTGTCCTCTGTAAACCTGTTTAGGTTTCAGATGGAGAAGGCTTACGGACTTGGAGATAATTGGGGTTAGGTCCGGGTATATTGAAGTTCAAAATCTAAGAACGATAACAAAAGCCTCGCTTCTTGAAAAAACTGAAATGAGTTGTGCATTATAACCGAGATTATCGCCGTATATGAGTACCTTTCAGATCTACGTTCACAGTCCAACAAGGGTTCCATGGTGAGCACTCAGAAGACATGAAACCATGAGAAAATGAATTGCGTAACATTTGCAACAACCGACACTATATCTCTTTTGTGATCATGTAATCACACAAGGATGAGAATAGGGTTGGATCGCTTTTTGTTGTATACGACTACAATAGTAATTCATGGCGGTCTAGCTTATATGGGACAGACGTCTCTGTATTATGTGTGATATTGCCCACTTTTACTACTGAAATATTAAATAATAACACGCTTTCAAGAGATTTTTCCTTCCTTAGCCAGCTAACATTGGCGGGGAGCCGTTAGGCAAACCAATTGCAAATCATCTTAGTTTTAAAAAGTGGCACCATACCAATTTTCTGCTGTGGTTGGTTAGGTTAGACCTTGAGGGGTTAGTAAAAAAGTTTCACAGACCAAAAGACAATAAAAAAATAAAAGAAGATCCCGCTTTAGTCCAACATATGGGCTTATTATACTTTTGAATTGAACACAAAAATAAAATAAATAAAAGAAACGGCTTTTGGCTCCCATGTCGCGAAAATGGAAAGTGTGGAAAACTATATGGGTGCACCGTGCGGTGGGCCCGGTGTGTTTCTTTTATTTCCTCCAAAAATTACAACACGCCGAGTTTTAGCTTTTAAAAAGAAAATGCAATTTCTGCAAAGGTCGGGGAAATATTCGAGGTATACTGAGATCAAGGTGTCATTTTTTTGGTATTTATTTATTTTTTACTATCACTATAAAGGCGAGACCCCTACCATGTAAACCAACGGTGGGTAAAATGTTAACAACCATTTAGGCAGCATAAATATATGCAATTATACACAATTATTTAGAAATATATTTTGTATAAAATCTTTTGTTTTCAAACCATATACCGAGCCAGACTTAATATTCAATTATGCAGTGTAAAGTTGATAATAGCTCAATAAATAACCGACCATTTTTCGGTAAACAGCCAACCACTTTTGACCAACTGCAGTTAGTAATTTGCCAAACATAAACAATACCAAATATTTACAGTGTATGATATCAAATTGACCAACAATGAATATTTCGTTAGCAAAATTATAGCGGATGCAACCCCTCCATACCCCTCTCCATTACAAGCGTTACAGAAAATGCTTTAAATATATAAATCATCACAATATTCAATATTTATTTAGAATTGGCGCAACACCCCAGTTCTTGATGTTCTCTTTGATCAGGCCTTCCTCGGAATTCAGTTATTTCGAATCAAATTTAAGTAATCAAAAACAGGCAGAAATTGACTTCCCGTAAGGTCTTCATAATTTACCACTCGATTTCAATGATTTACCCTAATTACTATTTCTGTTTTTTACTTCTAGATACACAAATTTCAAAATATTTAATATGTCATCTCAAAATATAGAAAGAAGTGATACAAAATAGGTGTCCCTGAGGGTTAACACAAATGACAAAAAGTAGATCAATTATCTGGAGCGCCTGATATGTTAGTAAACTCCTTATTTTTTAATAACATCACATTATTAATCCGCGTCTACCGAAGAAGTATACGGTTATGTCTTATTTTTGCTTTTGCGTTACTCGCAAAAACTGCAATATATCATTGATAAAGCTTAATCTTCTGACAAAAAAACGTGATTTCAACTTCTTGCCTTACTAAAGCCTCTTTACTAGACACGCCATTATGTGTGGAACACTGAGTTCCAAGATCAAAGAGGGATCAAAGAGAATAATAACTTATATTTTAATATTACAAATTATTATATACGGTTTGGCAAATTGAAAGGAGTCAAAAGTAAAATGAATACTAGACAAACGATTTGAGAGTTGTTTACAGTGTATGATGGATTATTAAAATTATTAAATATCTAGTTATCTCACATTTTAACCGGGACTTCATAATGTTAAAATGAGGGTTATCGCCAACTTAGAGTCAATTTCTCGCAAATATCACTGGATCGCGAGTACCGCTTTCCAAAGAGATGCATATACCTTCTAAATAATGCATGCTTTGTTGAAACCAGTTTTTTATTTTGGAAGAACATAAAAATAGCATACACAATAACAACCAACTGTCTAGTACGAGTATAGAAATATGAGAAAGAAATTGACATCGTAAAATAGAAAAATAAGCGAAATGGTATCTCACGCGCCTTTATAGCTTTAAGGATACAATCGCAGTTACAAGCTGATGAAGAAGCATAGTACTGTAGGAAACTGTTGTTTTTATGAACATTTTTCATATACAATCTTGCACCAAGGTTTTCTAAATCCAAAATTTATTAGGTTTTCCAAAAATCATGGGTGCTCCCAGTTTTTAAAATGTGTTCTGGTGTATTCTAGAGGGCAGGGTTTATACAGGGTCAAAATATCACCGGGGCAACAATGTGTTTTAAAGTATACGATCATGTTCAATATCTTTCAAGGATTACACAAAGGTATGTTTGTGAATATTAATTTCAAATTTATAATAAAAGTACCTGAACTTTAACATATATTATTTTTTTTTATTTTTTTTGTTTGTGCTTTTGTGTCTGTTTGTGTGTTTTGGTCTTGTGGCGCATTTTTTCATTTGACGTTCTTGGTGCTTCTTTTTGTGTGGTTTTCTTCTTGTGGCTCTCTGTGTTGCTTTCGTTCTTTTTTTCCTGATTTTTTCTTGAATTGCACATCAATGAACTGAATATAACTTTCAGAAAATACCGGTAGAGCAAGTATAATACAGGAAGGACTTATTCATCTGTTGTTATTTTTTTTTCTGCTTCCGGGGGACTCTCAGCTTCATCATTTTAACTCTAAACCCTAAACTTCCACAACCAATAAGCTCATCTTGTTCATTGTCACATCTGTTGGCTGTGTATAGACCGTTTCAATATGACGTCCGCCACCAGACAGGTTTGGTGGACAGGATTCATACATTCCAGGACTACAATTAATTAAGCTGTCAATCGATCCACGTTTAGCGATTGTACAGGTATCATTGACAGGTGAATTTTTTGTAGTACTGGAATGCGTCCCCCAGATAACATGGAAATATTGGGCCAATATAGGCCCAATATTTTCTCAATATTGGACTCAGTAGTGGCTACAGTTATCGGTCCAAATTATTTGCTCAACGGCCCAATTGGACATATTGGGCCCGGCCACTGATGGCCCAATCTTTGGGCCATTCTTGGTAATAATTTGAACCATATTGGGAGATATCAATATTTTGTATGCAAAATAATATCGTTTTCAACCTACTATATTTAAATCAATTAATTAATATTTGAGCTAGTCAATAGTTATTTTTTTATTGAAATTGGTATTATATTAGTATAATATTTTTGAAATATTAAGTGTTCTGATCAAACAATCGTCCTTGAGAGATATTAGCGTAATTTCTGTATGTTTTGTATTGTTTTCCTCACCCTGCTATTTTTAGCCTTAAGCCAATATGGTGCAACTTTTATCCCAATAATGGTCTCTATAATTGGCTGTTGGTCGATTGCCATAGATGCGCCAATGTTCAACCATTAAAGGATTGCCGATAGGAAGCCGATATCACACATTGCCAATGGAAAACCATAGTGGCCCAATATACGTTACTACTTGATGCCGATGCCAAGATTAACCGATGGGGAACCATTGTTTGCCGATATCTGCGTTGGCTAGCTGGGTCTTCTTGTCCACCAACTATGGCTGCTATTGAATACGGTCTATTACCATGTAGCGTATCTTGAACCTGCCTCTTTAGATATGGCCTGGGTACTGAGAGCTGCCATAGAAGGAGGTGGTTTTCTATTGTGAACAGAGAGACCAGTCTTTGCCATGTTTGCATTTGCTTTCCTTGGCTATATTATGCCCTTTTGTAGGTGTTAGTTAAGATATGTAGACGCTCAATCCTCTAAGAAGTTTCTGGTATGGGGTTCCTTTGATCGGAAACCACGCAGGAATCAATGCAGCTGAAAGAGCATTAAGTTAGGTTTTTCTGGAGCAAGTGGGAGGGCCTTTACGGACAGAGAAGTCCAAGGTTGGTTTGATTTCGCCAAATTAGCGATCAGTGCTGTAACACCACGATTTGAAATCCAAAAGACTATGGACTCTACAATTTCTCTTATCAAGTGCGTTGTGGTTTTAAAACCTATAATGTTTACTAATTGCAACACATTACATTGTCAGGTAAATACAGTTGAGTTGCCCTAGCGACTTAAACGTGGGAGTGATTTAACCCTCGTCCACCCAAGGGTTTTTGTACTACGTTCACGACAAGGGGGGGGGGGGGGTTCCCTTCGAGAATTCGTTATAAAGCACCCGATGCTTATGATTTTGATTACCAGTGGATAGGTAGTGGTCCTCCTCTTTCCATTGCTACAAAATTAAGACCAAACATACCTAGTACAGCATCACAATGACGTCATCAAGTCCGCGCGTCGGCAAAAAATTGGCATTTTCCACAGAAAAAATAGGCCGAAAATCCGATTGCGCTAAAAACGTAGGAATATCGGATTTTCAGGCGGTTTTCAGCTCTAAATGATGGCAAATGACTAGTTTTACATAAACATAGAGGTTAAGAGCCATAATGTGCAAATATTCACAAAAATGCACCATTAAATATCTTGGGTGGCAACACCCCCTACCTTCGACTTGACGGCATACCCTAACCCCGCGGTGGAAGGTGCTACCTTCACATGTTTTTCGCTCATCTAAAATGACCAGGAAAGGAGGATGGGGAGAACGATTACCTAGAAGCTTTTTACGAAAAGTGGGCGAAGTTCACTAGGGTGGGTGGGTGGTAACCAACCCCCCCCCCCTTGGTTGGACAGGGTTAATCATCTTTAATTATACTGGTTTATATGAGTTGCTAGCTGGTGCATTGAAGGTTGGTTACCTATATTATGCACACGTTATAATTAGCATAATGCAGATATTTTGTCTTAATATGAAAAAAAAAAATGAGAATAGAGGGTTACAGATTCAATAATTGTGTATCAAATTGGGAATTCTAATCATTGATAATTAATCTGGCTTTGAAAGATATGTTGGATAAAGAGTTCAATCATCAAGTGTTTTGGCCTTCCATTATACGTATAATGCATAAAATATGTGTAAATATTGAAAAACAAATGAGAATAGAGGTATACCAAATCAATAATTATATCTGAGATTGGTAAATTATAATCATTAATAATTAATCTGGCTTAAAATATGCTATTTTATGTCCTTCCATTATACGCATGATGCTATAAATATGGCAAAATGAGCATATTTTGAACTATGGGGAATTTGAAGACCCCCTTGGATTAATTTTAAAGTGCATTTTGTTCAAGTGGGTCAACTTCCCTATTTACGGCCGCCCTAGATTGTACACTGACAAAGGCCCAGCTACATACTTTGCAGTATTTGCAGTAAAAGATAGCAAATTAGCACCAAAAAAATCACTATTTAAGATTTTACACTGTTTGTAAATTGATGGTTTCCGGCTGACATTTTGAATGCATCCTCGAAAAGCCAGTTATATACCGTAATTTTACGGATTTTTACGAACAATTTAAATCATACTTGATATGTTTTACTAAACCGTTTTGAACGGAAAGGTGTGTTTGTAAGTTTCTTCAGAGGACTTTAACGTCTAGAACATTGGTATAATGCCATGCCCTTTGGACAGTAAGAATTTTGTAAAGATACAAGCCTTTTACTTACGATATATGTAAATTTACCAAGATTTCCAACACTGTACATTGCCATCTCAATATCTAATTAAATGAAGCCACATGCATCCGAAACATTGGGTTTATTTTTGTCTTGTTCCTCCTAACCTTCATTTGTTTGGTTTTTGATAATGCTATACGGCATGTCTGTCTATGACAACTGAGTTTGACATTTAATCCGATAATGATATTCGCTGAGCAGGCTTAGTACCTCCACAAGTAATATCCAAGTAGAATCCAAAGCTTCCACTAATTAATCCCGCTAATTAGCTGATACACTTTTTGTATGAAGACAGCACAACAAACTTTACATTGACAAGATTCATTTAATTAACCAATTCGTCGGCGACATTTCAAGATTCTGTAACCTATTTTCAAATTGAAAGTTTGAAACAGTGAATGGCAACTTGTTTACGTCATCAAAGTCTTATCAACGATTGAATCGACTAGATAAACAAACAAAACATACCTGATGTTATCTTTGTCCTACATTTAGAGTGAATCCCATTTGCGCATTTACTTTTCCTATTCCAAGTTTAAGGCGCAGAAAAACCCTTGTTATCCGGTGAATTGCTAATTTCAACCGTATTGTTTCCCTTACGCGAAGTTGATATTTTGATTTTAATGCCGTTAAGGTTAAGTTGTCAATATACTGCTTAAGGGTAGGATGGGGTATGCTAAAGTACTATGTTACTATGCACGAAAGCAATTACCATTACTCCAATCATAACGATAACAAAAATACATGTAACTGCGAAAACACATTATAAGGAAATAATACAAATAACCAATTCTTAATGGCCAGGCATACAATCTATTATAATTAATGGGAGAAATATAGAGAAGCGAGAGACAGAGACTAGCAAAAACATAAATAAAAAATCAGGGTGTACGGAGACGTAATAGGAGAAAAGAAAGAATATGGAAAGAAAGACCACAATACGCCTTTACCTTAATAACTTAACGGCAGCAGATTTTATTTTTCACATTACGAAATCTACGTCCGTTACCTTATGTGTTTTACAAGGTTCTTTCCGACCATTTTTTGGTCATGTTGAGATATTTGCATTTAAAATCTGAAGACAAATGTGAACAAAGAAGAGAAGACGGAGAAACTGAGAGAAGGGAGGAGAAGAAGGAGAAGACGGGAGGAGAAGATAAGAAAAGAAGGAGAAGGAGGAAAAAACAAAAAGTGAGGAGAAAAGCAAGCAATGAGGTGATTATGATAAGAAGATTATGAATAAAAGACTACGATAATGATTTAGGGGAATAGTGGAGGGAAAAAATACCTACAGTGAACACATTTTAGATTTCAAATAAAGCCGGAAATCAAAGTAAAGCCAAAATGGTTGGGAAGTCCTTAAAATTAATTTTGTCTTCAAAATAACTATATGCCAGTTTATCTTGTAAAACTATTGGCGCTATGTCTCAATATTGTTCAAAGATGTTTTTTTCGCTGTTATATTTCAAATGTTGTAGTGAATTTCCTTTGTCGGAACTCAGCTGAATAGTACAAAGACGTGTTCTGTACGATACTTTCGTCAATTGTTTAATAAACTATTAATTCCCATTGGAACATATAAAGAGTTTATAATCTCGTTCTCAGAAAAAAAAAGCAATGCTTTGCCTTAATTCTTGACGGGGCACCTTCCAATAATTGCGTATTTTTGATATTTATGTTAGAGAGGCATCGGCGATTATATTAATTTTTTTAAAACGCTTTGATATTCAGCTACAACCTTTGTCCTAAAGCAGGTGGTCTCTCACCGTTCAATTGCGATGTTTTATAATAAAATGTAGAAAAAGCCATCTTGAAAGGCAGCAACTCAAAAAGGTTTCGCTTCCGTTTTCATGCATTAAAGTTTAACAGCATTTTGTGGATGTTTTATACAATATTCTTAATGATTTAAGGTGAGTATCGTTATTATTTGTTGACTGAGTTGATTAACGCTGAAGTGTATATTAGGGGGTGTCTATGTGGACACAGGACTTCGTTTTTCGAGGCGCATGTTTTAACACTTAAGTGACCAAAGCTAATAATAAACTTCCGTTAGGGCCCAAGTGGGGTCCTATGGAACCCAACCAAGAAACCCCTTTCCCATGGGAGTTTTTGATAATTCATGACGCTACACACATAAATGGGGGTCACGTAAGAAACCAATTACCCACAATAAAAATGAAAAATCCGACCTTGACCTATGACCTATGGCCATATTGCAAATTGTCACTCTTCGAAAAAGAACGCGTATGTTCGCACATTCCTCCTCCAGCAAACTCAAATATACGGTTTTGAACCAAAAAAAATTTTTTTTTTTTTTAAAAAAAATCATTTATATCTACTCTAGAATAACCAATTAAAAAGAATCATTGCAAAATATAGCCAAAAGGTATAAGGTTATATATCTAAGCAATAAAATCAAGATTTAATTACTTAATTTTTTAATTAGTAAAAATATCTGATTTTTTCACTTCCGTTAGTGCCCAAGGAGGGGGGGGGGTTCCTAGGGACCCAACCCTATTATTCTAATGAAGCCATGGGCGGATTTAATTTTTTTTTGTATTAGGAGAAGCGTATTCATAAATCAGACAATTAGCAAAAAAAAACTCCTTGAAAAATTTGATTGCGTAACCGAGAAATCACAAAAAAAAAATCAAATGTACTATGGACCCCCCCCCCCGGGCACTTAACACTTAAGTGACCAAGGGGGGGGGGGGGGGTTCCTAGGGACCCCCAACATTTGTTTTCGCGCTGGCGCTTACGCGTGGGATTTTGCGCCGAATTTTTTGTATGTTCTGACTTTAAATGCGCTTCTTTCATACCAAAATAACTTAAAATGGCCAAGCCGTTAATGAGTTAATGAGTGAATGAAGTCATTTCAGAATATTTTTAAAAATAAGAATAAGAAACCAAGAACCAAAGCAATTTTTTTTTTGCTGATATAAGTTCACACATACATGTAAGTAACAATTATTAGTAACATTAAAAAAATTAACCCTTTATGTGCTGAAAACCCCCCAAAAATTCATCATGGATGTTGCCAAACCGTTACTGTACAAACTCTATGGGAAATGACGTGCATTTTGCAACACCCGTAAAAAATACAGGATTCCCTAAAACTGCTAGTTTTTGTGTTAAATATATGTAATTTGGGTCTTCTAGAATAGATATCAACATAAAATAAGTTTCAAAATGTTGGGTAAGGCGCAAGGCTCATTTGAATTTTCCATCTTTTTTTCCCAATTTTCGCGTGTTTTGAAACAATGTTTTGCCCCTAATTTGCAGCCAAAATAACAAATTCATTTTTTGTTGCTGATTTGGGGTTGTCTTATGACCCTTCACATGTGGTATAAATTTCCTGCAAAAATTCCCTCGGGAAAGTGGTTTCCTAAGGGGGGGGTCCCATGGAACCCCCCCCCCTTGGGCACCAACGGGAGTGAAAACCCCTTGGTCACTTAAGTGTTAAGTGTTAACCGCCTAAATATTTTTGCCCAAAATGTTATGTAATTGCCTTAGTACCAGTTGCGCATATTTTGGTGAAAAAAATGCACTCGTCAATGGTTTTTTTATTCTCATTAGCATAAAAAGGCAGTTTGAGGCGCTTCTCAAATTCGTTTTCCCTTTAAATCGTAGTGCCGTAACGTTTTTTTTTTCTTTTTTCATTTTTATTTCAGCATGTAATTGTATTTTATGTCCTACTATTATGAGCTAAATTTTATTGGAAAAAAGTCCTTCGGATTTTTTTTTTTTTCTTTTTTTTTTTGCGGGAGAATATAACTGCCACGTATTATAAATCGGTTTTTGGACAGCCATTTTTAATCTGTACAACCGATTTTCATTGGTGTTTCCTGTTTGGTGATCATGTTTGATGTAACACATTTCCAATGTCAAAGTGGTTTTTCAGAAGGGGTCCACTAGGACCCCTCCCCCATATGCATTAACGGGAGGGCAGAAGACTTTAAGTGTTAGTTTTCTTTTACTGATTTGATTAATGCAATATATATATATATATATATATATTATATATATATATATATATATTATATATATATATATATAACTTTGAACAGAGGAAGCGTAAACAACCCGCCAGAGCTTTCGAACTATACACTAGTTCTTTATCTTTGGTCCTACTATATATATATATATATAATATATATATATATATATACTTTTAAAAAGCGAAAAAGAAAATTATTAGTCGTAGCAACAGACTAATAACGTCATCAAAACAAGACGAATATTCAGTAACATAAAATTGAAGATTTTGCACAACATAATGTGAAATATAAATTGAATTGAGTAGCATCAATAATGGGTAATTTGTATCCTCTTCTATATCTTATCCTGTGTATGTATTACACACAAAGTGGTATGAACAACTGTTTTATGTTGGGAAAATATAAAACCGGAACAAAAGTTCAGTCAAGTAAGAAATGTAGGCTCAGTTCAAGTATATCGATGTTCAGAAAATGCGCTCACGGGTTATCATTCATAATTAACAGAGGAGCATTACGGAAGTGGTTTGAAGAATTTATTTATAAGAACTACGATGGGCTGTGGGAGAATGCACCGGAGGATTTTAGTCTATTGATACGATTTCACTACTATATCTATATAAACTATTTTTATTGTTTAGTGGAGAATAACACCCAGTAAGGGCCAGATTAACTTTGCGGAATTGTGAAATTTCGTTAAGTTCTCCATTGGAGAGTTTTATTACAAAGTAAGATGGGCCACCGGCCCTTTTCACATACAAAATGCATGTATTAGGGTTAAATAACAAATTGATCAGGAGCGCGATGAGAACATAATTATTATTATTGTTAATTGTCTTTTGTTTTTTCTTTGTTATTGTATTGTTTTGATTGTTTGTATTTTTTTTTGGTGTTTGTTTGTTTTATCTTTTTTATTTTTTTTATTTTTTTTATTTTTTGCTTGTTTGTTTGTTTTGTTTTTCTATTACTGTGTTTTTTTGGGGACGCCAGATTTGCCTACCCTTTATTTCTTTGTCTGTTTATCTGCGGCACTTTTATTATTGCCGATACTGTAACACAAAGTATATTGTAAAATCATGTTTGCCGATTATATTTGATCAAAACCACAACAACCATCTAGAACACTTGGAACACCACTACTATCTTTAATTTTACTTCCCCTCCTTCCTTCTATTATGCAACGAGGAACCTGATGCGGTATGGTGGTGATTTCGTGATATGGAGACTATCAACATTGATCAACATTGCATCATGATCATTTTCTAGTTCTGCTTTTTGTTTTATTGTTGTACTCGCTCACATGCGCCTCTGTCAATCAATCAATCAATTTATTACCAAAATTTCCATACTACATAATACAAATACCTAAAGGATCACACAAACAATTGACAAATTAGGAGGAGATGGCCCGAAAGACCAATAAGGCCAGGAGGGCGGCCATCCCTAAAACTTAATAGTTACATACACTACGAAAGACATGTAAAATAAAGGGGGTTGAAAATTAAAAAAATAGACATTAGGCCCCCAAGACAACAACATTACTCAAGAGTATATATATATAAATTTGAGTTCGTTTTTTGTATTGATTCTAAAAGTTTTTAGCTGATTTCAGATATTGAATTCCAAAAGAATGGTCCGGAGTGCTAATTTATTGATCCGAAAAAACACTTTTTGTTTTGGGTCAACTTATTTATTGGCAATTTCTCGTATTCTAATTAATGAATAGCATTACGCCGAAATTTAATAATAAAATACCAATCAAAAGGAGATGGGTAGTTGATTTGTAATGTACTGTACATAAATAAGGCCAATTCCAAGTTGTAAGTGTCAAAAGTATTAAGAATGTTATGATAAGAAAATAACGGTTGCTGAATGACTTCTGTAATGGGTATTTGATATTGTTCTAAGAGCCCATTTTTGGAGTTGGAAGAGTTAGAGTTTATGTAAGTAAATATTTGGCGCGTTTCCCCATGTTAGCATAGCATCATTTACTAAGGTAGAAAGAGAGTACAATATAGGGAATGTAAAATACGACTGATACAAAATGTTTAAAGATTGTAATTGATACCAATTTTCGTTGATACTGTTTTTGATCGCTACCAGCAATATGCTGTTTCCAGTTAGGCTTTCATCAATTACAACCCATAAAAATTTAGTTGAAGATACTCTTTGTAAAGACCCATATCATTTGAAGATGTTCCGCACCAATATTTGCCTGTAATTTGCGGAGTCTAAAACCATATAATTGTTTTGTAGCCTTAACGGACAATTATAGCTCTAACCAGTGCTTACATTCAACCAATTCGTTATTAATACGTTGCTGTTAGGACTCAATATTCTGTGTGACTATGTGATAGTCGTAAATCTGCCAAATAATATAAAATAGTACATTTGAACAATTAGTAATATCCTTACCATATAGTATAAATAATAAGGGGCCAAGTATGGATCCTGGAGGGAACAAATAAAGTATATTTTTGAATTGGGACTGTGGAATTCTATCTTACAAACTGTTCCTATCGCTTTCAACTAATTAGCAAACAATCTGTATAAACAATTTCCCCGGAAACAATAATGGTTTAATTTATGAAGTTATATATGTGGTAAATAGTGTCAAATGCTTTGTGAAGGTCTAGAAAAAACCCAATTGTTGTATTCTTGGTTTCACCTCGAAACTTATTTTTATCAATTTGATTATGGCCATATTAAGTTGAATGATCTTTATGAATCCAAAGTGTTGTTCATAAGTATTCCATATGTATTTATGGACTCATGCAATTATGAAAACCAAATCTTCTAAAATCTTAGAGAAAATGACGGTAGGAGTGAAACTGGTCGGTAATTTGAAAATAGTTCCAGTATCATCTTTTTATTATATAGGCACGACCGCGATACTTTTAGGTTCTTCATGGATCTATACCTGTGGTAATTGAAAGTTGAATTTCGCAGTAAAGTGGTTGATACAATTCTAAGCAATTGTGTGATTATAAATTACCAAAGCCGCATTTCTGGGCTCCTTGTTTGGGTTGAATGGAAAGTTGATTAATATATCTATGATTTCATTCTGAACTATTGGTTCATGAACATCTGTACTTATAGTATGTTTAGGTAATCTGAATATTTTTCCCAAAACTCTCAGGAATATTAGATTCAGTTTTTGGGCATATATGAACAAAGAAATTATTGAATTCATTTGCAATTTCTTGTGAATTCGATACGGACCCCATTGGAAATAGTTGGCAAATTCTAGTGACTTAAATGGTTATCCTGGCTAATTGAGCGTTGTGCTGGTGGCTTATTTGATTTTCTATGTTTTGTTATATGTAATTTCCTTTTGTCGATTTGCCGAAAATAAATACACAACAAACAACAATCATCGCTGAGAAGGGAATGGTTTTCGTCATTGCAGTGTTTCTAGATTTTTTGGGGCAGTCGTCATACATTAACATCATTCATTGGGCTTCGCGGCAAATATTTGTTAGAAGTAAAACTAATAATGTTAACAACATAATATGATTAGAATTAATGTGTATATCAGTTATTACTCAGATGTCACCGTTACCCTTACGGAGATATTAGAATTAACCAAACTTAATGTGACCCCTACTTACACGTGACGACACTTGTCACGTGGTAGGATTAGGTATTTGCATAGAGGGCCACAACGCAAGCCATCAACGATTCTTACAACAGAGGGCAAATATTATTCTAAAAAAAAATGATTATAACGGAAATAGCCAACTCATACTGAAATAATTTTTTACAACAAGCTTAAACGGGAGCAGGTTACAAACTATTAATTAGCATGATGTCATACACTAGTCTATATACATATTTCTCTCGGCTAAATACCGCGCGCCGGTGAGCACCGGTGATAAAGGAAGTTAGAGGTAGTGCTAATGGTAAATTAAAAGGAGGAGACAATCACACTACCACCGATCAGTGCACACTACGTACGCCCGAAGCCGGTTCAGTCGCCAGTGTTGCCCAAACCTGCGATTTGGTAGCGTTTTTTTAGCCAACTGGGCGAATTTCAGAAAGAGTTTTAAAAATTAGTAAAACACGCAAAAAAAAATGAAATCTGATCTTTTTTCTATGGGACTTTAACTCTTTGTAGGTGGAAATTAGCCCCTTTAAAGTACACAAAATCACTCATTTGGAGTGGTTTACAAAAGTTTCACTTCATTGGGAGTTAAATTTTTACTCGTTGAGACTTAAGAAGTCTCCATGACTTTGTCCCTCATATGACCTTGTGCTTGTATTTCCACGACAACAAAAATAGATTTGGTTTGTAATATGTATTAAACCTGTGTCGCCATGTATTATGGTTCTTTGATGCTCTCTTCTGACTCTGCCCACCCCCACACTTCAAGACACACACACCCACACCTTAAAAAAACACAAAAACTAAAAAACACCAAATTGTAAAAAAAAAAAAAAAAAAAAAAAAAAACACACACAACTCACAAACCAAAAATCTAGCCCTCAAAAGACAAATTGTAATACAATTGATTGGCTATCGCTGAAGCTTGCCAAAATTTCCTATCAGATTGGGCGCTTTGTGATACGTAATATTTCAAGCCCCCCCCCCCCCCCCCCCCCTCCGCCCAACCGTCGATCTCCGCTCCTCCTTTAAATATCAACTGCTTTCAACTTAGACGATTCCATTTTTTTAATTAGATTACCTTCACAGAAGACTTGATCGAAAAACGTGACAAAACTCGAGGTACCACATATACTGGGCTTCAATGGAAATGTTGCTGTTCAAGGTAAACCTTGGTTTCCAGGAAATCACTGACTGAGGGAAGAGAGAAAAAAAAAAAAACACTCTTTAACTGCCCAAAACTGTTTACCCAGAACATCTGGACAACACAAAATTCAACTTAAGGCCCAAGGGGGGGTGGTGTCGCGTCCATAGTACCCAACATTTGATTTTTTTGCGATTTCTCGGTTACGCAATCAAATTTTGACGGATTTTTGCTAATTGTCTGATTTATGAATACGCTTCTCCTGATACAAAAAAAAAATTAAATCCGCCCACGGCTTTATTAGAATAATAGGTTGGGTCCCTAGGAACCCCCCCCCCCCGGCACTAACGGAAGTGAAAAAAAGAAGCTATTTTATAATTAAAAAATAAAGTAATTAAATCTTGGGATTTATTAGCTTAGATATACACCTAAGGAGGCAATTCATTAATAATTAATAATACTGAAATCTAATAACCTTTTATATGCTGAGAGCATCAATTTTAATGTTGTCATGACCGTGCTTTTAACTGTGTAAGTCTATGGGAAAGACCAAGGTGAATTTGAAGTTTCTGAGAAAAATACAAGATGGTCTACATTTGGCTATATTTGCCAATAATTATTTTTATTGGTTATTCTAGAGTAGTTCAAAACCTTATATTGGAGTTGCTGAGGATGGAAACGTGCGAAGCACTTTTTTTCGGAGGGTGACAATTTCAATTGGCCATAGTTCAGAGGTAAAAGTTCGGATTTTCTTTTTATTGTGTGTATGTGGTTCTTAGGTGACCCCATTTATTGTGTTAGTGTCATGATATCAAACTCACCATGGGATGGGTGGAGATGGGGGGCGAGGAAATAGGACACACAATAACATTGGGTTAATAGAACGGGATTTTTTTGTTTTAGCTGCGGCATTAAGTGTTAAAATCAATTTGAGATATGGCGAAATCAATATCTTGGTTTTTATTCATGTTTGCTCCATGATTAATAAATTTCTCATTTTGTTTTGTAATTATACAACCTTAAGACTTTAACTGCTTCATTATGGTTACATTTTCACTGATATCTTCCAAAGGAAACACCTTTTGGTTGTTAAATTCCTTAAGGAGTTTATGAGAAAAATACAGCTATATGTGATACCAAAATCACTTAAACGTTTGAGAAAAGTTGAACCAAAGAGACGGTGCTTCTTAAAACATCAAAGTAATATGGGCACCAAAAGTCAGAATGTGATAATTTTGTGATATGTGCCAGCATAAATATATTTTGCCTAACCATAGTAAAGTTATATATTTACATTTACCATATTATTGTCACCATGAAATCAGAAGTAAACGTTGGTAATACGTTACGATTTCCCAATGTGTAGTTTTAACAAGCCATAATATGAACTGTGGTTTATGAAAAAAAAAAATTAATCATCTAAATCGATCAATAACAAACAAAGATATAAATAAATAAATTGAAATACATAAATAAATAAATAAATGAATTTAACCCTCGTCTACAATGACCAGTTTTTGTAACACAACTCCGGACTCCCGCGGGGGGGGGGGGGGTTGATTGTCGGTACGAACACTTGATTCCAGTGAAATTGTTACCAAAGGATAGCGTAGACTTTCTTTTTTTTTTCCATTGGCTACCAAAAAAGTACCAACATCCCATTTATTACGTCACCATGACGTCATTGTTGAGGAAGTACGAAAATACTGATAAGGGCTGGAAAAGTGTATTTCGTAATTCTTAGCGACTCAAACACCATATTATAGCTCTAAACTGCTGTCATATATAAAAATAGTCATTTTCCCATCTAGTAGAGTCAAAAACCGCATGAAAATGTGATATTCGTAACCTTTTTGGCGGAAATTGAATTTTTCACTATGTTGTGCTAGATGGAAAATTTGCAGTTTTGCTGAATGCGAACTTTATGACGATCATTTTGATCGTAATGCTAGGTTATGTTGGTACTCATTTTGGTATCAATGGAAAGAATGAGTACCATAGCTATCTATAATGGTACAAAAGCAAGTGTCTGTGATGTTCCTGTGAGTTGTGTTAGGCATGTTGTCTTCATCTCCCGAAGGGGGCGGGGGGGGGATTTTTTTCTTTTTTCACCGCCCCCCCCCCCCCCCATACCATCCATTCGGAGCCGAGGCTTAAATAAAAAAAATATAAATTTTAGCCAAGTAAATAAATAAATGGCTCGAGCATACACGGTGCTTTTTAGTGGGACTCTATAAAGATATCCATTTGAATTGAAACAGGGTTATTGGGGATCATCTTGCGTTACATTTGTTGAAACTTTGTGTTATTGGTGATCATCATCCGGTGAATGTTGCGTTATTGGTGTAAAGAACGACAGCAACATCCTGCGACATGACGTCATATCTTACTATGCCATGGCAGTTTTAGGAACATCCCGGCCTAACCTGTCAATCATACCTGATTCTTCATAATTAATAAACACAATCATCGTTGTCACAATCCGCCGTAATTGTTTATTGCAATACTCTGATAGATGAAGTCAATCAATGAAAAGTAACGGTTAAGTAAATGTGAGCAATTATGTCTACCCAAGAGAGCGAACAAGATAGATAACCAGTGCTGCTTGTAATACGAACCAACAGTTTGCTTTTTAATTTTTTTTGTTTTTATTTTTCCTTTTTCGTCTTTTCATGCCGTTTTTTTTTCTTCGCTTGATTGCTTGTTTGGTTTGGTTCATCCGTTGTTTTGCTTGTTTTGTTGAAATCAACGAGTTTTTTAATATGTGAATCATACAGATGTTTGTATATCTAAAATGAACATTTTTGAAAACACTCTCTTTTTTTTCAAATTGGATAAACTCAGTTTTGCTCCACGAAATAACTCTTTAATTTTATTAAATGATGAACTACGTTTTACTTAAAAAAAAACACAACCCAATAAATAAAAAAAATGTTTTTTCGATAAATCCAATGTTAACAACCGGTTTTTTTATTGGCATTTGATAACTAAGTTTTGTTTTATCAGATAATCACACGCTTTTTCCTCATAAACCCTAGTTAGTCACCAGAAAAAAAATATACAATTACATGAAAGCATTTTATGCTATTAACCTTGATCTTTTATGGCAATTAATTAGAACAATTGTGGGGCTTTATATTTATCGTATTAAAATAAATTTACAATGCGTAAAAAATCTACTTTTGTATAAATCCAATGCTGAATATATATATATATATAGATATATATATATAGATTATATCTATAATATAGAATATAATATATATACTATATATATATATATAGTAAAATATATATATATATATATATATATATATATATATAATATGTTCCTCAAGAATCAATCCTCTGCCATTTGCTATTTGCGTTATATGTCAACGATATTAATAAAACGTCGTCAATCGTAACTATCAGTCGATAATCGTATTTTCCTCGAAAACTGAGCTTTGATCTTGAACAATGAAGTTTATCAGTTGATAAACCAAGTTTTTGTCCGATAAAGTGAGAAACGCTTGCCAGAAGCACCCCTCCCCCATTATGTTTTGCATTTCGATGATTGATATGCTGACACGCGTACAAAGTACACTTGTAATGAATAAGCTACAAAAACACTTTATTTTTCCCAAATGGACGACATTATGTAATAAAATCGGTACACTGATTTGTTGTAGTTGATGTTATCACAGGCGCATGGTCTCTGCTTTAATAAGCATGGCAGTGTATTTGTAATAGGAATTTTCCTAATGCTATGGGTAACCATAACATAACATAACAATTAGGCATTGTATGGCGGGCTATTCCCAATCTAGATCAAAGCGACGTGATACAGGCCACCATATTAGAGATGGAAAAAGGTGAGTCTTAAGATAACAACGAATTGAGATAGATATGGCGACAGCAGATTAGATAAATAAGCGGAGCAGTATGTTCATTGGGTATACTAATACTATAAATTGTTTAAAAATTCTGTATTGCTTTAGGCGAATTTTGTGAAAATAACCACAACAAGAACAGAACATGTATGTTTGCTTCATTCTTAACCCGTGCATTTATTTGGCCCAAACTCTTCTTTAAAATGTAGCTTTTAATACTCCCTTAGATTCACTAACTTAGAAGAGACACTGGCACATTCGAAAAATAGTGCGCCCTCAAGATTTTTTCAAAATCGATATTGTTGCATGGTTGTAAAGCTTTTATATACATTAGCCCTCACCTGAAATGATTAAGACCAAATCAGCGTCCTTATGGGTAAACAGAACGATTTTATAATTAATGTCGCCGGCGACATTAACTCAGCAGACGACGGAAATGGCTAACACAAAAAACGCACGCCGTATGCATGTTTCCCAGGGCATGCACCCTGTTTGACCGGTCTGTGACCTTTGTGGTTTTAATATCAATGAGTACGAGTCTATGATATTCATGTAATATACACATTTTGTTGATTAAAGTTATGGAAAACCTAACAGTTAGCCTACACATTTCCTGGATGTCTTTAACCTCTTACTTTGCCCCTATCCGTTTTTGAGTATGTTATGTTTATGTGTAAAATGTGTCTCTATTCTTCCAATGGCCTAGACTATCATTTTAGAGCAAATTGAAGAAATTTCATATTTTGTGAAAATGTGCCAGTGCCGCTTTAACTACTGGCTAATGATTTTTTTCTCTCTCTCTCTCTCTCTCTCTCTCACTTCTATGTTATCCATATACAATGGTTCTGTTATCAAGCGTGATTTCTGAAAACTAGACCACTTTTCACATCGCCAGACTGCTTGTGATCTCTCCGACCGAGCAATAATCCAATTAACTGTCTTAGGAGCGTGCGTTTTTCTGTTTGTTATCGCAATACGCTACGAGCAACTGGTACGTACAGATTTAACACTCTATTAAATCAATGCAAGAACATATTTTCGCATAGAGCCCCTAGGGATTTTATTTTAACTTAAATTTTAATTTGGTTTTAGTGTGATTGAAAAGAATACATTTACATAGGTACAAAATTCGGGTTAAGACAACATTGATAGAAGTACGTTGACGTACACAGCGCACTGCGTACACATTAATGTTCTGATTATGTGCCGGTATACGTGTTTTGCAATGTGCTTAAATTGCGTTTACTCATTATAATAAGTTCATTCGCGTCACGTGGCAATTTAAAATGCTTGGGTGTGTTTCCGTGCTCACTTGGAATATGTTCCATAATTCTTAAAGAATATTGTTTCAATTTAACGCTCCCTAAACCTCTAACCCGTATTCATAAAAATAAGAAATTGCTTTTACTAACTTTTTACTAAACCTTTACCTGAATGTCTATACATAAAAAAATAAGCAATTACTTCTGAGCATAAGCTAGAAATCTTTAGCAAAAAAAGCAATTGCTAATTGTTATAAGTATTTCTAGGCAGTGTAACAAATTCATAAAAAAGGTCATTCGTAAAACCTCCTCTTTTTATAAGATTTTTTTATTTTTTTATATTTTTTTTTTTTTTTGTTCTTAACATGTTTTTCGTCCAGCGTTAAGCCGCTTAAAAAAACAGTTAGATTCCCGTCCTACTGATCAGTGACGAAGGAGGGATTTTTTTTTTTATTCGCGACGGTAGCCAACTGCTTAAATGACATTACTGAAGGTCTGAAACTTGCAGTGTGCCTCAAAATAAGCAGTGGGCTATCATTCATACATGTATCAATACTGTAAATATGATCAACTGTTGAAATTTCACAGTCTAGAATTAAACAAAGACAGCATGTTCATCAACAGATGTATTGTACATGTTGTATTAACATGTTCAGTGCCATTTCATCACCCTGCACCCCTCAGTTCAGGCTCAACAACCCCCACTCCCATGTGTCGATCGATAATTTTCAGTAAGCGTATAAACCTATACTATTTGTAATAGATCTCAAATTGTACACATGAATATTATTTTACTACAATGCACATGCATTTTGTATACTAAGGCTACTAAAAAAACCAACTGCGCCACCCGTATGGTATGAGTAAGTAGCTAAAATACGAATGACAACTGTCGAATTCTGCAGCCGATAATACCACAGCACAGTTACTAGTGTCATGACTGTACTGACTTGTACAAAATTCATGACATTGCATTGCATTGAACAATGATTTTAAAGCTTTTTTTTAATATACACAAAAATTATTTATTCATACTTCTAAAAAATCACATTTTTTTATTAATACTCACCAAATTACCGCTAGCCACGCACGATCACTGACGATTGCATGCATGCACTCACAGCCTTGCTCACAGTCGTAGTCCCATCGTAGACTCCGGTATAAGCTGCCAAGATTTCTGGCGATAGCGCAAAACTTGCACCAAAACTAGACTTCGTGAATGGTCTCGAACCGAGACTATACTCTCGATCACCGTGATCGAAGTAGCACCGGAACCGGGGCTGCAGGCTCACTGTTTGGAACTATGCATGTAACAACTGTGCTAGATTCTTTCAGATGGCACTGGACATGATTGTCAGTACGGGTTTCTCATTTTTCCCGTTTTTTTTACACTATTAAAAAAAAAAACATGCGGCGGTCAAAACTGGTGCGGGCAGAGGATGAGAATCGAATATTTATTTTTTAAAGGGTCTTACCTAGGTCGTGGTTATGGTTGCTTTTGCTTTCTTGATTGCGGCATACTTTTGCTGGCATTTACCAGAGAACTGCCTTTTTCCAAGCAGAGCTGGATTATCCTAAATCTTCTAACACCAATGAAAGTGTTAGGTCTTTAGATGCACCGTTTTCGTCAGAATCAATGTTGGCCATTCTTGCAAGACAAATGTAAACAGAGCTCAAAAGTTCCCCTCTAAACAACCGCTCCTAATTTCTTATATAGGTGCTTTGCCACAGTCATGACTGAGGTAGTTAATAGTATTTCTATGATTAATTGTTAGGTAACTGTTGTGTGGAAATTAGAGACATCCGCTACTTCTCGGCTGACTGAGCGCAAATCAAAGACAAAAAAGGAGCATTTTCAAAACTCACAAAAGTGACATCATTACTTCAGTTGATTGACAAGGTTCATGAGTAATATCAAGTGACAAAAGTAGTGAAACGTATAAGCTTTTAACGAATTTAACTTGAAATTGAAATCAAGATTAATTTACAGTAGCACAAACAAACCAAGACCATTAGGAGAAATACATTACCGTATATAATATTCATTAGTATTAGTATTTTAAAATAATTAACAAATATTACAAAGAGATTTAGTTGTATTGCTCGACGTGTGTACTTTTTCGTGGAATGTGGAGTCGATTGTTCATGGACCGATCGAACAAAGTATTTTCACGTTTTACCTTCAAGTACACGCTAACTGAACCATATTAAAATTCAACTAAAAACAAATAAACTAATCAACGAAAAAAAATCCCCCAGAAGGATCTATATGAAATTATGTTCTTGCAATAATTTAAAGGGAATGGCCACATTTAATTATGTAAAGTTTTTCATTCTTAATTGAATGACCTTGGGAAAAAATATGTAAAATTTCGGCCTGATATTTCAATTTTCTTTTTAAATCATGTTCTAGTCTAATGGGGCACATTTTCGCTCATAACTTCCAAAGCAAACACCATTTAGCCCGAAGATGTCATGGGGTAAATGAAAAATGACCAGTTCCGGTAAAATCCGGTGTTCTGGGAATGAGGCTATGAGCAATCGGGCCATAGACCTTTAAAGGTGCAACGAGAGATTTTGAGGCACCCAAATATTGTGTCATAATAGTAATTTCATATAGATTAGACACTCAAAAGATTTCTTACCTTGTATTAGGCTGCATAACTGTCTTAAATGAGAGAAAATATTGTGATTTTGATTTGCTTATATTTCAATATAAAACGTAGGCTGAATTTTGTATTTGCTCCTAAACGATTAGAAATTTCACTATTTTTGTACCAAAGGAATATTTCTCAGCTTAATCCTTTTAGATGGGGATTTTTTTGATGGAAGCTTTATATCAGATTAAAAATCAGTACTTTCCACTTTTGTTAGGGGCACTGATATGAAACTTTTCTAGTTGCACGCAGCAAATGCAAGCAAAAACCTTTAATATTGAAATAATAAAAAGGAGGGATAACCGGCCCAGGGGGGAAACGCAGCAGGCAAAAGTCACATGCTAAACTAGACACACAACTGTACTCACCATTCTGCAGGAGATAACCTCCTGTCATGGAGCCTAACAGAGCCATCCCCACAGCCAGTTGTTTATAGCGTTTTGCGAACAGCAACTCACACACTCGTGACACAGTTAATTGAATTATAGCTCTAACGGAGAGCAGTCTTGCAATGTGAAAAGTGATCCAGTGATCTATATAGATTACATAACAGTGAAACAAAGGTCAGTAGTTAAGTGAGTGAATGAGTAACAATTAAAAGTAATTACTAAAAGCTGGAGAAATGATAATATGAATAGTTAAATAGGTATTATTAAAACAATTTTGTTCCATGGGCGGGGTTTAGTGTACCCAACAAGACAGTAACTAAATGTAAGATGTGCTATTGAAACACATCTTGATTTAAAATCTCCTAATTAGACATAACCTGCTGGAAAAGATGTCTTAATTTTTGAGCATGTGTTTTGGATCATGTCGTCAGGCGAGACACGTCATTGCTTTATTTTTTTATGTTTTTTGTTTTGTATTTTTGGGGTTTGTTTTGTTATTGTTTGTTTGTTTGTTTTAAAGTTGCTGTTGCATAAGACGTATTTTTTGTAAGACATGGCTCCAAAAACCAGTCAAGACACACTTTTAAAAAGTACTAAAACAGACGGCTTGACTAATCCATACAAACTAAAACAACAAAAACAAACTAAACTCTTCGCTTTTTTCTAGATTGTCCACCCTTTTTCAGTATCTGACATAAAAGATATCCTCTACTTCCAGAAACATTCCATTTGGAATTGAACATAACAATAAGTCAGTAAAATGTAACAGGCTCTGCTGATGGGCTATCGTACAGTTTTGCTATCTGCCGAAGTCGGCAACAAGGATTTGCTGCACGCAAAATAACTCACCAAGGGTTAAAATGAATTCTACTGTTCCCTCAAGTTAATTTTGATGATAATCAAGTACTTATCATTTTAGTTATTTATCATTATATTTATTTTATTTACTTATTTATTTTAAATTTGATTGTGGATTTATTATATATGTTTCTTTTCACAGTTAATATAACCTATTTTTTTAATTTATCAATTCATTCAATTATTCGTTTCAAGTTCCTTCTCGTATATACACGTTTTAGTATTCAGTTATTACAGTCATTGTAAAAAAAAACAACTCAACGGAGTTTGGTTCATCTTATTTATTGTCATATATTCACCTTCTCTTCGAATATGTCAGCAGTTATTATCAATTTCAAATGGCAACTGAATTTCTTCCGTTTAGTAATATAACATCAATAAATAAAGGGGTTGCATTCTTGTAGATTAGACATAAATGCACATCATAACTGTTAAACATTAGGCACCTTAATGGAAAAGGACCTTTTTTAATTATTCATATCACATTTACTAATATATAAACCCATGTTAAATGGACAACATTATCTATAGATGCGATGATCCTTCCAATGCTACACTTTCTTTAAGGTCTTTATGAGCCTCAAAAGACCATTTTGTCCATGTCGATTCAAATTTTACTGTTTTAGTCTATTGGCATATAGCATAACATATAGCATAACAAGCACTTACCAGTATAAAAGATATTTCTGAAATGCGCGTAAAAATGATATAGTCAGAGGGGTGCCGCCAGCTGTTTTATGATACACATGTAATGGGAATATGTACTCCTTTACTAGGATATTAAACCTAAGGAGTAGAGAAAAAAAGGAGCCCTTTAGTGTCGAGCTGACATGTTGTTTCTCTGGAAAGGAAAATTATCAATGGGGTCTACATGCTATACAGAATACTATTAGGGTGCTTTCTATTGGACTCTTTTCTTTTTTTTTTTCCAGACACGGTTTAAACCAGAAAACGGATTACTTGGCTCAATAGAAACGCCGTCCTACTGCATTTTCTCACTTATACCGATGAAAGTTCCACCGGTATTTATCCTTGTTTGGGAGGAAAATGCAGAGAAAATTATCCGGTTAACGCCAGTAGACAGTTACCAGAAATGTTTGTAAACTTGTTAGGGCTGGTATCTTGAAAAGGTCGGCCTGACTGTTACACACTGGTCAAGTGTAATTGTTCAGAGTTTTAATATGGGCCATAACGATTCCAGGAATGATTCGCAGGCAACAAAAGGAAGTGACGTAGGATGTTAGCTGGGGGGTATAGGAAACACCACAGCGTTCCATTAGAGTGCACATACCGGCTAAAGACCGGAAATTGAGGGCCACGTGATCGCAGTAATTGACCCCCGCACCAGTATGCGCAGCAATGGTGACGTTACTGTCGTTAGAACCAGGGTGTAACAACGCATTTGTCAACATCACAATTCTCCGTCGCCGTCTTACTTTTTGGTTTTGGGTGCGGCGATTACAGGTCTCTGTAATATACCTCATGCATCCTTTTCTGCCTATCACGACGTGTTGGTGGGCTTGCAGGAGAATCATTTACCGATGAATTAAAACTCAAGATTGACATTAGACTAAGGCCATTCGCTCGCCCTCCATCTTTGATCTGACATTCGGCGAGGTCAACCGACAACAATACCACAACGTTGACCTGTGCAGATGACTATAGCTGGTAAAAGTAAACCAGAGGCCGTGACGGTCGGTCGCATTTTCAGGAAAACTATCGGCTATTCTCAGTATCCAACCGGGTCATTTTTATCTGATAATAACTCTGCTCAATAGAAAACCACGCTATAAAATGTGTATATAGAGCGATGAATGTTTACAACTGCGACCATTAAATGGTGACCTTAAACCCCTCTTCCATAAACATCACCCTCAATGTCGCACACACACACACACACACACACATACACACACCCACACACCGACACAGACACACACATATACACACATACACCTACGACTAACACAGCTGTTTTTTGGACAACCCTGACTACCAATCTAATTGATATATACTTAATTAAAGTATTTTATTTTGTGCTTTATTTTTAGTATTTTAGGTTTTTATTTTTTTTCCCTTATATATATATCATATCTACTATATCATTATATATCTATTCTATATATATTACTATATATATATGATATATATATAATATCTCATATATAATACCTAAATAAAAAAACACACATTTTTCAAGTTTTCTTCCTTATCCAAGCTCACTATGTTGGACCATACATTGCGCTCATTTAGTTTTAGTTTTAAAATAGTGGCCCATGCCCACTTTATCGGGGGGGGGTCGGAAAACTAGTTTAACTAACAAATAAAATAAAAATAACAGCGACTATCCCACGTTGGTCCAATCCTCAGCTTATATCCTTTGGCGAATTAAAAATTGAATGTTACTGTTTAATGCAACCATAGATTCGTACTGGCACTTATTCTTCCGTTTGTAAATCTGAATGACAATAAATGAAGTGTCAAAATCAATGGGCGCAGTGATCACGTTTTGGTTACATTTTATTTCTCAAAATATTGCAATAAACCGATTTAAGCTTAAAACAGAAATCACTATTTTCTCCAAAAGCCGGGGAAATTCGAGGTATACTGAGATCACGACGTTTTTTGACATAAAAGTAAAGATGGTTGGTATTTAAATGTTTGTATTATCACTAGAAAAGTGGGTAAAAATGTTAACAACCATTTAGGCAGCATAATGTTTGCAATTATACCCATTTATTAGAATATATTGTATGGAAATCCTTGTTATCACACATAGACTCTACCGAACCCATTTAATATTCAATTAATGCAGTAGAAAGTTGATGATCGCTTCATAAATAAACGACCCTTTTGCTTCGTTAAAAAACCAACCATTTCTGACGCAACTTTAATAATTGCCCAACATAACAACCTAACCATTCGATTTATGATAAGATAAGGACCTAGCCTAGGGCATTTCGACATGGGAATCGCCCCCGCGAACTGTAGGGGTCATGTCAGGCACACGATAGGCGCGGGGCTGCCGCACTGACTCATAACGGTCACCCCCGTGAATATCCTCACGAATGCACTGCGGGTGGGCTCTTATCCGTTCATAATTTTGAGAAAATAATATAAAAAATCATTATATTGACATTAATAATTACGTAATTTATCTAAATTCTGAGGTAACTTTTAAAATAAATTAAAACACTTCTAAATCTACGCTCCACAGTCCAAGGTATCCTCTTATAAAGAGTCCCCCCAAAGACCTTGACGCAATTCATTGTTGATTAAGTGTGCTGTGAAAATGACCTTGAAGCGCGAGAAGAATCAGACTCTCTAAGACGCTTAGAGTGGCTAATCTTCTCGCACTTTCCTGGTATTTTAAAACAACAAATTAGTGCCAAAAGCGTCAATTAAATTGAAAGAAAGATGACTTTGTCGCACTGCCTCCTTTTTCAAAAAAAAAACCCATCAGTGAGATTTGCCTATAAATGCAATTAGATTTTCTTCTACCCATTCCAAACGCCCCACTAGTATAGTCCCTGAAGATGAAATACACTACATACTACGTGGGAAAAAATCGTTATTGAGCTGATTTTTTTACCAACATGCAGAAAACAATCATATACAACATATCCAAAATCACCATGAATCCGCTTTTGGGAAATATTTTGTATCCAAGATGGGCCGCCAAAATAGCTGACATTGCATTAATTCGCATATCTTGGCTTCCTCAGTAGATGTGTTGATGATTTTAAAATGTAAATCTAAATTATCAACATGTACCAAAAAAAGTGAGTTATCGTAGTGGGTGGGGAAAGTGGTTTTCGGAGTCCACAGCCAAATTCAAAGGTCCCAAAAAAAATAACAGTGGGTCAAATTTTTGATATTATGTTTTTTCTATAACCACGCAAAGAATTCCAAATGGCCACCAAAATGGCTGCCAATTTGCTGTCATTACCTATACTGACATGTACTTTCCTTTGCAGTCTCCTGCAAGGAATCTCGGTCAAACTGACGCATATATAGTAGGGTTGTTTAAAAGCAATAATCCCGAAAAGGGATTGTTCTAATTCACAATATTAGCTCCATCATAATTTGCACCATTTTTTTTATCCAAATCGGAGGAATTTTTAAATTTGACCCCTGTACAACTGTAAACTGACCGTTTTGATTGATTTTTTGCTGTTTTAGGCCTATCATTCCAAAACCTTTTTCGGCCGCAGATAGTACAACTATCCTTTTTTTTGGGCAATCCACCATGATAAACTATTAACCTTGGTATACTTTTCAAACATGATTGGATCACGTTTTCAAAATTTGACCCCTGTTATTGACCTTTGAATCCCGAAAAACCACTTTCCCCACCCCCACGATAACTCCACTTTTTTGGTAATGTTTTGACACCTTTACCACCAAATCAGTTGCAATTCAGATTCTTTAAAAAATTTCACAGCTTGCTAAGAATATGTTTACTTTTGAGTTACTATAACCACCCAGCATTCTTTCGAAGAGACTAAAGATGAACTAAAATACTAATATTTGTAATTAGAACAAATTCTTTTTCGGGATTATTGCTTTTAACAAAACCCTCCTATATATCACAGGTGATGACCGAGCTTCCTGCAGAGCCTGCAAAGAAAGTACATGTCAGTATATGTAATGACAAAGCAAATTGGGCAGGCCATTTTGGTGGCCAGTTTGGTGATTATTGAGTTCAGGAAAACATCAATATTTAGATTTACAACACAAAAACTGAATTCTTTTGAACCCTCAAAAACATATTCAAAAAACATTAGATATAGCTAATTAATATAAAATGGCGGCCTTTCGGATTTTGGCGTGAAGGAAGTCATCGGTGATTTAGATTTGGTACATATTTGGATTCTTTTGACCACAAATCCCCATCTTCACAAACACTAAATCAATCACCATCTACTTTGAAGTTATATATAGCTATTTTGGCGCGGCCAGCGTTTAATAAAATGTTCTCCCCAAGGTGCCTTTATGGGTATTTTGGATCTGTTGTTGCATGATGCATTCTGCTCATCGGGTTTCAAAATCAGCTCATAACAGGTATCATAGTCCGTGCTCCATGGACGACAACGGAATAAAAAAGCGTGAAACTAATGCTGCCTGAAGAGTCAACTGATCGATTGCCCTATGTTTCCCCATTGTTCCCGGACCATGTGAGGCCCGAAGTACTATATCTTCCTGTCAACACCGGGTCAAAACCCCCAGAGACCACACATACCTACACAGATGTTAAAGACCAACGCAGACATGCATGTGGCAAAAACATGACTGGTATGCATTGAAAACGATTTTATGTGTGAATTTTTGGGGTTTTGAAGTATACTTGGATTCCCATGGGCCTCTATTAGATAGAACATGATGCAGCTAAAAAACCGTCTGAACGGCTTTCGAACTGACCAATTATAACATAAGGAATTTTATATTTAAGATTAATATTTAAGATCAAACGTATCGCGTATCGTCCTTTGAGGGTACAAAATCTCACTTGTTTCATTGCCACCTGTTGCTGTGTCTTACCATGTAGACAGTAATCTTCAAAACTGCCTATTCCGGTATGGCCTGGGTACTGAGAGCTGCATGAGAAAGGAGGTGTTTCAATGTGAGCAGAACGAGAGTCTTGCCATGTTTGCATTGCTTTCATGGCGATATTAGCATTTTGAGTGCTTGCCAAGATAGGGGGACGCTTCATTCTCTTAAACGTTAGTTCTGAAAGCAAAGGGAAGGGCCTTTAACGGACAGAAAGTCCAACGATGGTTGATTTCGCCAAATCTAGCGATCAAGTCCTGCAATACCACTCTTTAATCAAAAGGACTTTGGGAATCTACAATTCTCTTACAAGTGCGTTGTTGTTTTAAAACAATTATAATGTTACTAACTGCGGGGGGGGTAACAAATGACTGGGAGGAAATACAATTGAGTGGCCCTGCGACTTAAACGTGGGAGTGATTTAATCATCTTTAATTATTCTGGTTTACATGAGTTGCTATCAGGGTATATTGAAGGTTCGTTGCCTATATTGTGCATTAACATTATGCTAGAATAATGCATATATGTTGTCTTAATATGAAAAAAAAATGAGAATAGAGGGTTTCAGATTCAATAATTGTGTATGAAATTGGGAAATTATAATCATTGATAATTAATTTGGCTTTGAAAATGCTGTTTGTGGATAAAAAGGTCAATTTCAAGTGTTTTGGCCTTCCGTTAATTGTATATCTGACATAGGTTTTTAAAGTATGAAAAATTTGAGAATAGAGGTAAAACAAACAATTAATTATATATGAGGCGGTAAAATTTAAACAAGAATTCAGAATGTAATTGCATTTAAAATATGCTATTTGATGACTAAAAGACTATAATCAGTTTTGTACTGACATAACGTATGATGCGGTAAATATGGCAAAATTAGCATATTTTGGCCTAAGGAGCATTGCGGTTAGTGGTGGGGTTTAATTCCCCCTTGATTTACTTTCTAATGTGCATTTATTCAAATGGGATCATTGGAACACCTTTTAACCACGGCTGATTTGATATAATAAAAAAAAAATATTTACGCCCGGCCCTATATTGTACACTTACAAAGGCCCAGCTATACCTTTTGCAGTGAAAGATGTCAATTGTTTATGAATTTTGACACGTTATAATTCCATGGTTTCCGCTGACATTTTGAATGCATCCTTGAACAGCCGGTTAACTACCGTAAATTGACGGATTTTTTACTAAAGAGTTTAATATCACACTTGATTTTCTTTTGAAAGGAAAGTCTGTTTGTAGTTTGGTCAGAGTATTTTAACACTCCTTGCCCCGCTAAAAAAACGTCCGTTAGTGCCCAAGGGGGGGGGGGGGGAGGGTGGGGTGTCCTAGGGCCCCAACCCAGATAACCAACTTTCCCCCATGGGAGTTTGATCATGACCTGAACACAATAATGGGGTCACTGTAAGAACCACATACCCCCAATAAAATTGAAATCCGAACTTTGACCCTATGCCCTATGGCCCATTGAAATTGTCACTCTCCGAAAAGGAGTGGTTCGCAACATTTCAATCCTCAGCAACTCCAATATAAGGTTTTGAACCAAAATAATTCATTATATCTACTCTAGAAAAACCAATTAAAATAATCATTGCAAAATATAGCCCAATTTATACATCTTGTATTTTTCTCACGAACTTCAAAATCAAAACACCTTATTTTATCCCATAGACTACCAGTTTAAGAGCACGTCATGACAAAATTAAAAAATGAATGCTATCAGCATATAAAGGTTATTTGATTAAGTATTATTAATTATTAATTAATTGCCTACTAAGGTATATATCTAAGCAAATAATCCCAGATTTTAATACTTTAATTTTTATTAGTAATATCTTGATTATTTTTCACTTCCGTTAGTGCCCAAGGGGGTGCGGGGGGGAGGGTGGTGGGTTCCTTAGGGACCCAACCCAGATAAACCAACTTCCCAGAGGAGTTGATCATGACACTAGCAAAAGTAAATGGGGGTCCCGTAAGAACACAACCCACAATAAAATTGAAATCCGAACACTTGAACCATGACCTATGGCCAATGAAATTGTCAATCTCCGAAAAGAGTGGTTCGCACATCTCCATCCTCAGCAACTCCAATATAAGGTTTTGAACCAAAATAATTCATTATTCTTCTCTAGAAAAAACAATATTAAAATATCATTGCCAACAATATAGCCAAATTTATACCAATTTGTTATTTTCTCAGACACTTCAAAATCACCTATTTTCCCTAGACTTACACCGTTTAAGAGCAGTCATGCACAAAATAAAATTGATGCTATCAGATATAAAAGGTTATTTGATTTAAGTATTATTAATTATTAATTAATGCCTCCTAAGGTATATATATAAGCCAAAATAAAATCCCAAGATTTAAGTACTTTAATTTTTTAATTAGTAAAATATCTTGATTTTTCACTTCCGTAGTGCCCAAGGGGGGGGGGGGGTCTAGGGACCCAACCTATTTAGTCATAAGAAGACGTGGGCGGATTGAAATTATTTTGGATCAGGAGAAGCGGTATCATAACTAGACAATTAAGCAAAAACTCCTTGAAATCGCAAAAATCAAATTTGGGGTAATATGGATACCCCCCCACCCCGGCACTTAGGTGTTAAACGTCTACAAAATCGGCATAATACATGTTCGACAGCAAGAAGAAAAATTGTAAGATTACAAACCTTTACTCACGATATATGAAATTTACCAAAATTTCGACAGTGAGACATTACTTCTTGTCTTTTACTATTTTTAATGAAGCCATATGCATCCGAAACTGTGCTTTATTTTTGATTGTTCCTCTTAAACACGTAGTGACCAAGGGGGGGGGGTTCCTAGGGACCCAAATTTGTTTTCACCTGGCCGCTTTACGCGTGGGATTTGTTGCGCCTGAAATTTTTTGTAATTGTCTGACTTTTAAATTCGCTTCTTTTCAATACCAAATAATAAAATCGGCCAAGCCGTTAATGAGTTAATTCGTGGGGGTCCCATGGAACCCCCCCCCTTGGGCACTAGAGTCATTTCAGAATATTTTTAAAAATAGATAAGAAACCAAAGACCAAAGCATTTTTTTTTTTTTTGCTGATATAAGTTCACACATACATTTAAGTACCCATTATTATTAACATTAAAAAAACTTAACCTTTATGTGCTTGAAAACAAACATTTCAGCATGGTGTTGGCCAATACCGTTACTGTACAAACTCTATGGAAAATGACGTGTATTTTGCAACACCGTAAAAAATACAGGATTCCCTAAAACTGCTAGTTTGTGTTAAATATATGTTATTTGGGTCTTCTAGATAGATATCAACATAAATACGTTTTCAAAATGTTTGGTGTACGCACAGGCTCATTTGAATTTTCCATCTTGTTTCGCATTTTTTGCTTGTTTTGAAAACAATGTTTTGCCCCTAATTTTGCGCCAAAATAACAAATTTCATTTTTTATTGCTGATTGGGTTTCTTGTGACCTTCACATGTTGGTTATTAAAGTTTCGTGCAAAAATTCCCCTCGGGAAAGTGGTTTCCTTAGAGAGTGGGGGGGGGGGGGGGTCCCATGGAACCCCTCCCCCCCCCCCCCCCTTGGCACCAACGGGAGTGAAAACCCCTTGGTCACTTAAGTGTAACCTTATTTTTGGAAGTTTATCCCCCTAATTAGCTGTATACATTGAGTAAATCTGCCTTTATCTAGACAGCACCACAAACTTTACATCGACAAGATTCATTTAATTACCAATTCGCGGCGACTTTCAAGATTATGAACCTATTTTCAAATTTGAAAGTTTGACAGTGATTGACAACTTGTTTCGGGCCATCAAGCCTTATCAACGATTGAATCGGAACTAGATAACAAACAAAACATTACCTGATATGTTATCTTTGTCCTACATTTAGAGGGAATCCCATTTGCGCATTTACTTTTTTTTTTCCTATTGTCCAGTTTAAGGCGCAGAAAACCCCTTGTTATCCGGTTGAAATTGATAATTTCCACGTCTTTTTCCTTACGTGAAGTTGATATTTTGAGGATTTTAATGCCGTTAATGTTTAGTTGTCTTATTATAACTGCTTAAAGGGTAGGATGGGGTAATGCTAAAGTCACGCTGTATAAATGCACGAAAGCAAATACCATAAACGCCAATTCAAATAACAAACCCAATATATCCAAGTAACTACAGAAAACATCATTGGTAATGGGAAAAATACAAATACAAATTATCCAATGGCCCGGGTAATAAATCTCTGATATGGAGAATAAGAAAGAACGAGAGACATAGACCAAGCAACAAACATAAATCATGGGCACGGAGAACAGTAATAGGAGAGAAGAAAAGAATATAGAAACGTTACATTTATGAAGGATAGGAGGAACACTATGACAATACTTTTAAAGTGTAAATGGAAATTATGCATGTCGAGCAACGGACTATTTAATAACTTCATCAAAACAAGACGAAAATTCAGTAACATAAAATTTAAAGATTTTGCACAACATATGTTAAATTGCAGATAAATATTGAATGAGTGTGCATCAATAATGGGTATTTGATCCTCTTTCATCTCTTACCCTGTAGGGTTATCTAACTCTATGTATGTATTACACACAAAGGTTATGAACAAACTGTTTTTATGTTGGGAAAATATACACCGGAACAAAAGTTTCAGTCAATTAATAAATGTAAGCCTCCAGTTTCAAGTCTATCCATGTTCAGAAATGATCGATTTGAAGCATTTTCAAAACCCCCCGGGCGAGCACGGTGTTATCATTTTTCATAATTAACCGAGGAGCAATTACGGAAGTGGTTGAAGAATTTATAAGAAATTTATGATGGCGTGGGAAAGAATGACACCGCTAGGCTTTGTAGCTATGAAACGATTTCGGTACTATTCATTATATAAAATATTTTTATTGTTAGGGCGAATAACACCAGTAAGGGCCAGATATATTTGCGGGTATGTGAAATGTTCAGTTCAGTATCTCATTGGAGAGTTTATTACCAAGTAAATATGGGCCACCGGCCCTTTTCACATACAAAAAAAAATGGCATGTATTAGCATAATTACAAATTGACGAGCGCGATGAGAACATAATTATTTTTATTTGTTTAATTTTATTTGTTTTTTTCTTTGTTTATTGTTGTGTTTCTATTTTTTTAACGGGGGGGGGGGGGGGGGGGGGGGGAAGTGGGGGGGGAGGGGGTAGCTAGCTTACCAATCTCACCGTTTGCGGAGGAGGTAGGTTGTTTCCTGTTTGTTTGTTGTCTGTTTCTTTCTTACCGTGTTTTTGGGGACGCAGATTTGCCGTACCTTTATTTTCTTTATTCACGGAACTAACCGGATTATGTTTAAATTAGGCTAAAATAACAACATCCTTGTTGACCTTAAAAAAACATCAAATCAAGGTTAGCTTACCGAAAAGGGGTTGATTTGCTGGTTCTTGCGTTAAAAAGGTCACGCTTTCCTCAATTATTTCACCCAACGAATACAATAAAAATTATGGTCAGAACCAAACGTGGAGTTCCTAACAGAAGAAGAACATTAGCTAGAAATAATACACTGTTTTGTAGGCATTGCAGGCGCCGGATCCAGGGAGGGGCGGAGAGGGCGCCGGCCTTCCCGGAATTCTGCAAAATCAGACCCATTTTTTTAGCTATTTTGGACCGGTTACAGCCTTTCAGCCCACCGGTATTTGACGTTTTTCAAATCATGGATCCCCCCTGCGGTTGTGTCAATTAATTCCTGTTGTGAAATTTCCAGACCTGGCCAAGCTGGAGTCGCTGGAACAGATTACTTCAAAGGGGTCCAATCGAGCGGCCCTTGAAGTTTCCCAAAAAAGAGCCGGTGAATGAGGGTAATCTTGGGTAATCGGATTTCAAAATCGAGACATCTCCTTCTTTCTCTTCCTTTTGATTTTGCTTCCACTTTCCTTCTCCATATAGCAAGAGGAATCCGATTGCATGGAACTATAACCATTGCATCGTGGAAGGGAATGGTTTCAATCAGGGGTTGTTTGAAACCAATCCAATGACTTTGCAATGTGCATATCACTGTATTGTACAAAAAATGAATGTCAGTTAACTTAGGGATAAAAAAGTGTTCAAGATATTTAGAGACCAGAAAAAAATCTATGATCATGCTGAAATTCCAAAAGTACTAACGCTTTGGGGTTAAATTGAGTTTACAGTCAGGGTTTGTACGTGTCAAGAATAGGAATCTGGACGTATACGGGCATATGAGGTGAATTTCCCAAAATCGGTGCATTGTGTGATTCACTAAATACATCCCTGGGTTTCCACTCCTGGTGTTTGAGGACCGCAGTGGTGCCATCGCATAAATCAGTTTTCAATAGGTTCACAACAAATGTCGCTTTGGTTTGGTTAGAAGTAAAATCAATGTTGGGTGAAGTTAATATTAATTGGAATTATGTATATCAATGTATTGCTCAGAGGGTCCCCCTTGCATAGGGAAAATATAAAATTAAACAACTTAAAGTGCCCCCTACTTGCACGTGACCAACACTGCCAATGATATGATATTGCATGGAAGTGGCACAATGCAAGCCCATACACGAATTATAGCACGGATTCCCTAACAACAGGGGAAATATAAAAATTTAAAAAAGACTGATCATAAATAAAAAATAGCCAAACAATACTGAAAATTATACTTTTTTACAAGTAAAGCTTCCATGGGAGGAGTGACAAACTATTAATTGGATATGTATACACTAGTCTATTTACATTTGCGCCGGACATTACCGCGCGCCGGTGAGCCTCGGTCAATAAGGAAGTAGGCATTAAGTGCTAAAATTGAACAGAGTAGATCCACTACCACGGTGACAGACTCAGTGCAGTCACAGTTGTGCCAAACCTGCGATTGGTTAGCACAACTGGGGGATTTCAAAAACGCTCGTTTAAAAAAAGCTCCAAGATGAGTGGATTTTAATTAACAGCGACGACTAAAAAAATCTGTTAATATATTCGTTTTCTAGTGACCTTTCACTCGTTTAGTGTAAATTCGTCCTTGAAGTACAAATCACTCATTTGGGAGTGAGTTTGCAAAAGTTGCGCTATTTTGGGAGTGAAATTTTTTACTCGTTTAGATTAGAGAGTCTCCGTGACTTTGTCCCTCATATGACCTTGATGCTTGTATTTACCCGACTTAAACCTGTGTGTAATCTAATTAAAAATTGTTGTCGCTAGTCTTACGTTTCTTTGATGCTCGTCTTTCTGACTCTGCCCAACCCACACATGAACGGACCACACACACACACACCCACCCACACTCACATGCACCCTCGCCACAATCTTCACATGTGGGACACACGCACAAAAAACACACACAACCAAAAACCATTAACACAAGCCAAACCACAAATC
>JAMKCH010014884.1:0-51334 GCA_023653785.1 Ophioderma brevispina | reverse complement strand
TGAATAACAACATTCAAAAGAATTGCTCCTCCGGAGGCAGTTGGCTCTCTTATTCATCTTGTTTTATTAATTTTTACAGTATGTATTTGTCTTTGTTCATTTTGTATGGATGCACCACCGGTTAGGTGGGTGCCGCTGTTAAAAAAGCGTATTCCAATAAATAAATAAATAAATATCTGCAAAGCGCTATGATCGGCAAGGTACCAGTCTAAGTCCGAACATTGTGGTACTGGTATACAGCTAATTACTCTGTTACTACAGCAAACATAGGCCAAACACTTCACGATTAACTGTGTTACGCAAATTCAATTTCTTTGTGTCAATATGTGACATAAAAGTCCTTGATAAAATCCAAAATACAAACACCACTGAAGTCAAGTGATGCCACAAACAGAGTAATATATAGGAGCTATGTGTATTAAATGATCGTGATGACCAAAGTCCTGCCTTGAAATGATATAAAGATGTTAAGCATGAGAGAGTGTACGTAATCTTACCTGTCATTAGCGGATCATGTATTGTGTATTGAGGCCGAGCTTCATTTGGTCATTTTACTCAAAATATTAAAAAAAAAATAAAGACACCAACGGAAAAACACTAGCAGAAATAAGAAATCATCTTATGTTGTATTTTTAAGCATTTTATTTCAGGTTCTTGCAAAATCTATTGTTTTACAATTAAGGGTGACATGCAACGTGAAATGCGGTGTATAAAATTGCGCAATTAGTAATAATGTAGTTACTATCACACACACACGCACACACTAAATATCACAGTGCAATTTACAGCAAAATACTGTAAAAATGAAAAGAAAATTACAGGATCGTATTTCTTTCCCATCGGCGCCTCGAAAATCCGGATGGGGCGGACACTCTAAACATGACGTATCGGTACCGCCTATCCTCTGCCAATATCAGCCCCGGATATCAGCTATGTATTGTGTAAAAGGGGTGTTTCATTTGGCCATAATTTACTAAAAAAATATCATAGAATAAAATACAATAGATAAAAACAACAGCAGTGGTAAAAAGTAAAATCACCTCAAAGTTGTAATTTTAGGCACTAGGCCATGTTCTTGATTTTTGCAACATGACTGCGAAACCAGACCCCTACTCTCTTTTCAACTGCACCTCAAGCTTTATTCGGCATAAAATAGGACAGATTGAGGTGTATGGAAAAGTCCAAATTAATATTGAGAAATCAGTCCATTAAAGCTTAAAGATCGAAAATTCAAACCAAATTCCATTGAATTTCAAATCGAATTTTTGACGTTTCCCTCAACTCAACCTTTAAGATTGATTTTTTCAATCTTTGGTTTTAAGAGTACGCAGCGGGAAAATTCCACAAAAGGGCCGAAAAGGTCCACTTACTGCTTGATTTGTGGATGAAGCGGTCCAAAATTGAGAAAAATTTTGACAAGAAAGCCCATTTTAGGGTGATGAGATCCCGGATGAGATGTTAAAAAAGGACCGGGGGGTGCCTAAATCTTAACAGCTTAACACATGTGAGGCATATAAAGACAAATAATGGAGAGGGCTTGGAGAAAATATTGTAATGTCTCTGAAATGCGTTAATGGAAGAGTGATCAACCCGTTTAGTGACCGCTCCCATTTAAATCCGCGGGCAACCGCTAGTGATTGTAATTCGGCAGTCACCAATGTCACTGTGGCAACGTGTAAACTTGGAGACGATCGAAAATGGTGGTTGTGCACTGTGTAACGGTAATATTATAGCAAGATGCGAACTGGAGACCAACTTTCAAATTTAGAGGGAGCACTTTGTGATCCGCAACCTCATCCCCCGACTTGCCACCATCATCAATCATCAATCTGGTTCCATAAACGTTAGCCTATGGGAATTTGGTGAGGAATTTCAACATTTTTTAAAAAGTAAAATTATACAGTTGTATTTAAAATTTAATTAAAACATCCTATTCAGCCGTGATAGAGTTGTTTTCCTTGCTAAAAAGTGCTTTTAAAAGTGAATTTTGTGATTTGGATCGGAGAAATTAATGGATTTTTTCTCCCCTGTGCGAATTTGTCGCTACTCAAGTGGTGCAAAATTCTGGCAACATTTTGGATGTTTTGGTAGCAATTTTGTGCCTTTAAATGCAATAGAATTTTGGATTTTATTTAATATTTTTATTTTTTTTATTTTTTTTATTTTTTTTATTTTTTTTATATTTTTCAAATATAACTTGCCACAAAACATGATTCATTAACGATTGACCGTGCAATTCCTTTTTAAAGGAATTTTTATTCTGGTTAAGTTTTAGGTTTCATTGGATGTTAGATGTTTTATTAGAAATCCATTACTATAATTTGGGCTATTCCGATGAATCTCCTACCCTCACTTTGTACATAATGTTCTGAACTGTTCTGAATGTTTCCCACATCATGCAGGACCTGGTTAAGAAAACATATGTGTTGAATAAATACTAACAAGAAATTGAATAACAATTGCATGCTAGATCCAATTTTCCTCATCTAGAACCAACATTCTTAAATCTGCTAAATGGGTGGAAATAAAATTCTGGAACAAAAAGGGCAAATTTTTAACTTAAACCTGGCCTAAAATCAGCATCTCTGGTGGTATAGCAATGGTCTCATTTTGGGCATAATTGGCGTATTGATAGGTCCCTCCTCAGTGGCGGCTCCAGCATCAGAACATCAGGGCAAAAGGCAGAGTTAAAAATGGTGTGTTATCAACCAACACATTGAACTGGTTCACATAAACCTTTACACATGTATTGTTAGCTAGGAATTTCATAACCTAGCTGCTTGATACAAAAATAATACTACTTCCATAAAGATTTCGCATGAATCAGTCTGTTTCCGATAACTTGCAGTATAAACTCTTCCTTTCGCCCCTGCTTTAACGATTTCTGGAGCCGCCCCGGTCCTACTTCCCCTCTTCCAGATTCTTGGAGGCATGCCTTATCCAAACCAAACTTGAGACCTTCCCGGATTCATCCGCAACTAATCCATCAGACATCGTCTCAAGACGCAGTACAATTTAGACAAATAATAGTGAATCTTATAGTCCATATAGTCAGGTCATACCCTCACTCAATTCACCTTATATTTACATCTCCAATTATGCCATAAATGACAATTGTCCTGGCAGTAAGATATTGGTCATGCCAATATTCACCTTATGGTTCATTAGTGTGTCCCGCACAAAAAATGGTCCCAGCACTGTAATAAATTTGAATTTGTGTTCTCAATTGTAATATAAATATAGTATTGATTGATAAGATGTAATGTTTAAATTTAAACACTGTCGTGAAAATTGTAAAAATTTTATGAATTAGAATTCCCAAGGTATTTTTGTGGCACAATGTTGGTGAATGCATAGTATTAATGATTTTTAAGAGGCACCAGAATATTTTCAAGGATACAAATTCTCTATACATGTTGTAAAAGTGTTATTGGCAAAAGGGAATGAGAGAAAACTAAATCAAAGTTACAACTTGTCTGCTGTCCTACGTGACCTTTTGTCTCCAACGAATTGGACTAAAAATGGGCTTGGTCCGTATGTTTCGTTCACGTGAGAAAAATGTTAACCCTGAACTTTGGGCCCATATTTTTTGCTAGATGATCTAGATAGCCAAACTTGGGTATATTAAAAGGTTAAAGCCCTACTACCCATTAATTCATTTTGTGTGGGGGTAGGGAATAGTCAATATGCAAAAATAGGTCCCATTTTGGCCTTACTTTTTTTTCAGATGATCTAGAGTATCCAAACTTGGTATATATAGGGGGGGGGGGGGGGGAGTCAAACCCTATACTATAACCATGTACTAATTTGTTTGTTTTGTTTATTTTATTCTTCTTAGCCTGGGTTACACATGCAGTGGATAATGTTATAATCATCCTTGTTCTCATGTGGCTCAGATACCCACAGAGAAGATTGCTTGATTTACTGTCACTGCCGTGATAGAAAAAAAAATTATTGTTATTCCCTAAAGATGGTATTTTGGCTCACTAACTTCAGGTGTGATTAATAAATTTGGTAAGCATTTAAATATGGCAAAAAAAACCTGGTTCCCCAAAATGATGCTGCATTTTCTCTGGAAATGCCCTCATGTCTCTTTAAACCTGCTTACGCATAATAAATAATACCACTTATTCAAAAAAGCATCTATTAAACTGGATTAAAAGTATCGTTTAAAATAGTGAAGTTTTGTACATAATTTACCTGGAATTTTCTTTGAGACACACTGTAACATACGTTGTGGCCCATTCACATAACCTGTCTATTGCCGTAAAGATGGAAAGATATGGCATAAATTGTAAACGGTACTTTGGAGGCATCGTAAGACCAGAAAAAGACTTTCTCTGCAGCATCAATTTTTCACACATTTTGTATTGGGCCTCTATTTTGTTTATAAAACTCTTATTTGTTTAAGTCTTATTTTGTAAGAACCAGAAATTGGGATAGCAATATTTAGAGAATATTGAAATTGTGTTTCTTTTCCATTTCACTGTATGAGTTAGCTTTTATGGCTTGCTCTTTAAATGTTGCAAAATATTCTTGGTAATGTCCAATATTAAACTCATTTCAACGCACCGTCAGTATCACATGCCTTATTTATTGTAAACTATGAATGTTTGATATCATGGCTCACAAAAAGGCACAAACCACCACTGAAATTGATGATAATGTTAAGAATACACCACCCTGAATTCACTCTCAGTGCACTGGATCAACATGAATTTAAGAATCCCATATCATGACTGATTTTGTAGTAATTTACCACCCACACGGAGAATATTGTTGATCTTCAAATCAATTTTAGAGTATGTTAAGACCCTTTTTTCAGTATTGTTGTCATGAAAAGAACCCCCACATTGTTTTTTAAAATCTCACAACCAAAGACCCACCAAAACCATTTTTTTTTAAAACATTTTACCAGCTCTCTCACACCAAAGCCCGCACCCCTATTTTGGGGAAACATTTTTGCAATTTTCACCCAAGACCCTTATTTTCTTAGAAAATTTTTGCCAAAAAAAAAAAAATCTCTCTACAACCAACATTTTTTTTGAAAATTGTGCAAATTTGTCACTCGGGAAAACCCCTATTTGGGGGCAACTTTGCCTGTCTCCTCACCAAAGACCCCTTGTTTTTAGTCCCGGACTCCCCCCTGGCTGAAAAGCAGAAGGGGGAATTATGTTATCAGTCAAGGCGTCGGCGTCGTTGGCGGCGTCATTGACCCATAAGGTTAATGTGATGTACCTTGGTGGGTGGGATCGGCCTGCCCTGCCCTTCAACTGATTAGATTATGGGCGTGGCATATGCTAATTAGGTACGCTAATTTGGCATAATAATGATTTCATTTTGGGGTAGTATTTTATTCACAAACCTTTGAACGCGATAACATGAGACCCTAAGGGTTATGGTGATGTGACTTGGTGGGTGGGTTTCGGACTGCCATGCCCATCATCTGATTAGATTATGAGCGTGGCTATGCTAATTAGGTACCTAATTTGCATAATTACTGAGTTAATTTGGGGTCTTTTTACCCAAACAATCTTGTGAACGCGATAAATGAAGACCACATAATTATGGTGATGGTACTTGGGGTGGGTGGGATCGGACTCACATGCCCTTCATTGGATTATATTTGGGCGGGGGGCATATGCTATTAGTTACCTTAATTTGCATAATAATTAGTTAATTTGGGGTATTTTTACCCAAAAGCCTTGTGAACAAACTATCCTGAAGATCTAAGTCCGATTTGATGAACTTGATGGAGGGGTGGGGAATCATGTACGCTCATCCTGATTAGGTTTTAAAGGTGGGTTGTCCGGGTTAAGGGGGGTTGTCCAGGTTTAAGGGGGTTGTCCGCCTTAAGGGGGGTTGTTGGGTTTCACCATTCCAGGTGTGCATTGTGGAGGCTTTAAGGTGGGTTGTCGGGGCTTAAAAGTTGGGTTGTCCGGGTTTAGGAGGGGTTTCCAGGGATTTAATGGGGGTTTGTCCAGCTTTAAGGGGGGTTGTCCATCTTTAAGGGGGTGTTGGGTTTAATATGGATTGTTGGGGGTTTAGGGGTGATGTCTGGGCTTAATGGGCTTGTTGTGGTTTAAGGTTGGTTCAGAGTTTAATGGTGGTTGTCCAACTGTTTGAAGAAGGTGTTGTCTGGGGTTAAGGGGGGGTTGTCCAGGCCCTTTAAGGGGGTTTGTTTGGGGTTTAAGGGGAATTGTTTGGGGTTTAAGGTGGGTTTCTGGGTTTAAGGGGGTTGGTCCGGTTTAAGGGTGGTTGTCTTAACTTAAGGGGGAATTGTTGGGGTTTAAGGTGGGTTGTCCGGGTTTAAAGGGGTTGTCCGGGTTAAGGGGGGGTTGTCTGGGCTAGGGGAGGCTTGTTGCTTGTTGTGGTTAAGGTGGGTTTGCACAAGTGTAAGGGGGTTTGTCCAGGTTTAAGGGGGGTGGTGGGGTTTAAGGGATTTTTGGGTTATTTTACACGCGCGGGTGTTTTGGGTTTAAGGGGTTTTGGGCACAACATACGCGTAACATGCGCAGCCGGGCACCATGCACGCCCGCATGCAGTTATGCGCGCATGTGTGCGTATGCATTCGCCGCGGACGTTGCACATGGGGTTGTCGGGTTTAAGGGGGGTTTTTGGGCTCTAGGGGGATTGTTGGGGTTTAGGTGGGTTTGTCGGGTTTTTTTAAAGGGGTTGTCCGGTTTAAGGTGGGGGGGGTGGTGGGCTTCAAGGGGGCTTGTTGGGGTTTAAGGGTGGTTGTATTAACTTAAGGGGGATTGCTGGGGTTTAAGGCGGGTTGGGGTTTAAGGGGTATTGCAGCTGATTATTTAAAAAATTGGAAACGCTCCCGCCGGCGGGGGGATTTAGCGGTTTGAGAACCGCGACGGTATTTTTTAAGTTCTTTGTCCCGAATTGCTCCTGGGTTTGGAAGAAGAGTGAGGCCTTACACCATAGCCACTTAATATGTTTGATCCCCACCCCCAGGGAGAGGTTAAGCACTAGTTCTTGATTGGTCATTGTAGGGGTTATATCTGTAATGAGCAAGCAGAGATACTGTAAAATTTGCGGAATGGTTTACACTGAGTTAAAGAAAGAACGCGCTTATTTTGATTGGGTTACTCAGAGGCGTCTACCACACACGCTGTGTCCTGTAATGACCAATTAGACAGATTGCTATCATAGTGATAGTTTTTAGGGGGTTAAAACAATGTAACTCGAGGGGTCAGTGACACAAAGGGATTACTCTACTTGTCTATTTTGAAATCTCCCACCTACTAGAGGCACTATCAGTGATTTGCCTAAAGTCAGAAAATTAAAAAAAAATCATCAAAGTACGATACAGGTTATCCTAACATACCTCAAAACTGACCAGAAGAACACACAATAAGTTTAAAAATCGGATATTTTAATATTTACTGTCCTATGGACACTTACTATGTATACTATATTGGTGGCGATTATATTTTGAAACACTGTTACTTTTCTGTAATCTGAGTTGTAAAAAGCAACTTATGAAGATTTTACAATATATCTTTCACTTTTAAGCGATTCCTGACCCATTTGATCAAATATTTGACACAGATCCTTTAGAGTTTAGTTACATTACAAGTTTCACTATTTCAGTGAGCAATATGTAGCAAAATCAGCATTCTGGTATATTAGTGATCTATCACAGCATGGCTCTTTTTTTTGTCCCCGCCAAACAAAGTTCGGAAGGGAAGGGGATTATAAAATGGGCTCCGTCCTAGCATATGTCTGTCCATATACCCATCCGTGAAAAAAATGTTAACCCCGGAACATTTTGCCATATCTTTTTTTTTTCTAGATGAGCTATAATAGCCAAACTTGGGCATATTGTAGGAGGGCACAAGCCCATACTAACCATGTACATGTAATTCATTCCCCCAGGGTCCTCCCCTGGGTCTATTGGTGTACTCAAGATATCAGATAATACATGTTTATCTCAACCTTTTAGGCAAATCACTTTTGAGGAGGATGTTATGGATCACAAAATACCCCTTTGAAGTACAATTGTTTTAGACAGTTTTCCCTCCATTTTAAGTTTTTTTTATCTGAAGAGTAGGCATTTTATTGCATCAAGGAATAGTACAACAGGTACTTTAATATTTCTGTCTTAACACTATCAAACTAGAATTTCTAGAGTTCAAGCAATTTTTCAAAGTGGTTGCATTATTTTTGTGAGTGTTTTTTTCTCTGGTATCATGTAATGTGCAAGATATGGAAGATATATGGGGATTACTCAGGGTAAATGGTACAGTTGTGTATTTCATGTTTATTTTAAGAATGAGTCATATGAGAAGAGATCATTATTCTGTGCTTTATGTTCGGAGATATTTTGTATGTCTACAAAAATGGGGCTGTAGCATTTGAATCATTTCTTTTTTGGGAAAATGATGAGGTAGAATATTTCCAAGTAGAATATGTTTGATGAAAGCTTGAAATAAGGTAAGCCTTTGGGCTTTGCCTAGCTGGCGCAGTATAATTAGTAGGGTGGGACAAAAATGCTTTTTTTCTCGGATCCACTTGAAACTCCTGGAGAATTTTCCTTGATTATATGCTATTATAAACCTGAAGTATCAGTAAGATCGAAGCATGTTTCACCCAGGCAGTAGATAAGCACTTGTTTCCTTATACCTGCTGTACAAAACACATTTTTGCATGTTTTGCTCGCATTTTGTAATATTATTGAATTTACCTTGCCTAAAAAATGTATGTTACCCTTGATAGTCCTTAACAAGGTGTAAGATCATTATGAGCAACAAATTAATTGCAAAAAGACCCAATTTGATCCACTAGCAATATAGAGAATGACAATTGTTGTACCCCTACCCCTTAAAATAGCTTTCTAGTAAGAAACATTTTTTTGGTATAAACTTGCTTTCGATGATTTTCGAAAACTTTATACAATGCAAAAGGAAAGATATGCAAAGATTGGAACTGGCATTCATCCAGAATTGGCTTTATTTCTCATATTTTTTACTATATAGGACGAGAAGTACATATTTTAAAGGCTTAAATTCCAGGCGATTTTCACTGGAATTTGTCATAGAATCAACATTTGAGTACATTTTGGTCATTGCAAGGATCCAAAATGAAATGTTTTTCACACAGGTGAACCCTTTCCTACTATTTAAAACCATAAAAGTGGTTTCTTTTTAATTCTATAGTTTCGATATCAGTACAACCCCTACCCCTAAGAAAAAGGATTTATTACCGAAGCAAAATTTTAACACCTTTCTTCCTAAAACTACCTCACTGCATTGATCTTGCTTTATTTTAGTTTGGCCTTGTTAGTACAATGTTCAAACTCTCCTTTGGTAGCAATATGAACCACTTGATTCAGAAGAGTATTACTACGAGGGCTAAAATTCATATATTGCAATAGCTGCTATATAATAAGGTATGTTTAGGGTAGGGGTAACATATTTGAAAGAAAGAACATGATAGAGTCTCAATAGAGGATTTATTTTAATGGATAAAAAAGAATAATCATTTCCACCAATTCATACAACATTCCATTTTCAAGGATTTCCAGTAAAAATCATTATGTCCATTTCAGATATTTAAGATTTGGTGTAGAAATCTACAAAACATGGTCAAATTACGTTTTGTACAGGCAGTATAGGGAAATGAAAGAGATTCTACTGCCTGGGTGAAACATGCTCTGATCTTACTAATACTTCAGGTTTACAATAGCATATACCCAAGGAAAATTCCCCAGGAGTTCCAAGTGGATCTGAGAAAAAAAGTATTTTTCGTCCCACCCTCATAATTAGTATGTTTCCCCTGCTTATTTTACTTCTTTTCATCATCAAATGACAAAGTTAAAACACTTTGCATGTAACAATAGTAAGGACCTTTTAATGATAATTTTGGATTGGATGTTAAAGGCCGACTCAGAAATTTTGAAATATAATTTGTGTATTAATTAAAAATAATCAAGCAGAACCTAAGATAGTCACCTAAAATGCTCAATTTAAAAGTTTGAAATGAATCAAACTGTTTGTTTTGATGCAGTAATCGTTTGTGTGTAGTGGAAAGTACTACATGATTATAACTGTTTATAACAACAATTCTGGGTTTGGAATTTTAAAGTTGAGATTTTCTATATGAAGGACATGATTTGAGCTTTTTTACAATGTGATTAGTTAGTATGTGGACAAGCAATATGGATTTACAAAAAACATGATTTGACAAAAAATTGAGGGTGTCGTCCTTGGGAATCTCTGAGGCAACGTTTAACTCCGGGTCCCTACCTGCCTGTTAATATACTAGCTATTTAGCCCTGTGTGTGTGCACGCAAGTGTGTGTGTGTATGTGTGTGCGCGCATGTGCATGCACATGTGCAGTCAAAAATGATATACCTCTTGATGGCATTTTCAAGCTCTATGGGGAAGTTCTTTTTTTTTGTAGGGACCTTGTAAAAAATTTAGTCCCCAGAAGCTAATATTATTAGTTCTTAGAGATGGACCATCGCCCTAATTAGAGGCAGTCTGTTACCCTTATTTGCATTCTAAGAAATAAGGTGCATCATACTGTAAAAGTGGAAATTTTCGAGCTACATTAATTTTCACGCTTTTCGCGCACTTCTGAGCTAGCACGAAATTAAAAACCCGCGAAAATGTTTATTTTGTGTGTAGGTCTATGTAGGATAGCTGAAAAGAGCGAATTTAAAAACAAGCAAAAATGTTAAAAATCGCTGAAACGCGAAAAATTACACGTGCGAAAATTATCACTTTTACAGTAGTATATTGCATTTCATTCCTTGGAGCAGGGGGGGCCGGCCAAGATAGCGTCGTTTTTGCCTTTGCCATAGGTTTAACACGTAATCACTAAAACGACACAAATATTCTAAAGTCGAAAATATGTTTGATATCAGTATTTTTCCACTCAAAATCCGTTGGAGTTGAAGAATCAACTCCAGTCTAAGTATTTTTTTGGTATGAATAACGATACAAACGGGATCCATTTTGAACGAGGCTCGCTTGACCTCATGTTCAATCGCAGGGTCACCGCTATTTATAGCTGCGGACCATGTACCAGGCCCGGTACCAGGTAGCCCCAGGGTAGCCCATGCACCACCGTGGAATGATTCGTTGACCTGCATGTAGCAATCCTCTCATGTCCGGTCTTTAAAAACGATTTGATGATAGTTTTGCAGCACAATTATGCACCACCGACTAAAGCAAGGCAATTTAAACGGTCGATGCTCCGTACGGGAATTCCCACTCGCCACCACTGATCTATTTATAAACGCGCACAGTGACTTCAAATTCCGGTCACTGTTCAGGCTCGTCCAATGACTCGTTCGGCAGTTTTGCGCTATGAATGAAGCTTGGCCGCCACCGCCTGCCTTGGAGAGAGATAGAGAGATGAGAGATCCCATGCATCACCCACTAACATTTTAACCTTGCTGTCTAAGAAGCCGACTCATTTCTACCAAGGTGACTGTGTGATTGTAAACTATATGCTTATTATGGGGATGTTTTCGAGGGTTGTGGTCAACAACTTGTGAGGACCTTTTATTTTCTTTGTGGGGACCTTTAAAAAAATCTTCTAAGTCCCCAGGAAAGCTATATCAATATGCTTAGTGTTTAGGAGACGCTGGTCTCTAATTTAATTTTACTGAATAAACACCATCATAGTATTTTGCTTTATATTCATAAGAGCAGACAGCCCATCTTTACCCATGGCATAAGTATTTTAACCTTAACCAGTACTTTTTTATGTGGAAAGAAAAGAAAAAGCTTTGGCAAAATTTTGATTCCACTGTGCTAAGCCATCCATTACAAACTTCATGGCATATTCAGAATAGCATCCTTTAAATAGCCCACATACCCCATTCAGTATGAAATACCAACCACAGGTTTCAGAAGAAGCCAAGTAACATCAATTTACACCACAGTGAAGATTGAATTGACAATCCACCAAACAAGAATGATGAGAGTCTGACTTGCTACTGAGTACCGAGTGAAGGTCTAGTGTATAATTTTCACGGGGAGAGCCTCTTTAAGTCTTGAGCTAGCTGATTAGCAGTCAGCAAACTGAGGAAAAGAATATTAAGATCATCTTTTCTGAATGTTCTTGGCAGGTAAACATGTTCTCCACTTGAAGTGTAATAAAGCAAAGTTTGCCTTCCATTCAGCCTTACTGTTTCAAATACATGAATACACACTGTGTGATATTCTTCTACTTAAAGTACTTAAGTTAAGATTGTAAGCTCTATTTATCTCCAAGTGCCTGTAATGTTAAAGACAATGATCCTATAACTCATGTTAACCAATGACCAATCTTCTTCACCTAGCACCCCCAAATCCTTTATCCATCTCCTAGACATCTAACAGACTATTCTATTTTAAATTCCATACTCCCTATGGAAGCTGTTACCTATACATCTTCTGTCGGGGTATTTCAAATCATCAGTTGAATGCAAGAAATAGTGCCATGTCAGAAATCCCTTGTCAGTGTCAAATATAATATAATGCCAAAGGCCTTTGGTCAGTGGAACTTGAAATGGTTCTTCAGGTGACAGTCCTGTAAGAAAAAACCTATTTCAAGAACCACTGATTCAAGGAAGTAAATTTAAATGTAAATGTAAGTATCCTAATACATGGAAGCACACAGCTGTATCACATGGCAGCTATGCATTACAACACTCGCAAAATGAAATGTATGTTGTAAATGGCTGTTCACATTTGGAGGCCTTTGCTCCCCTGTGGAAGGCTATCTATACCTTCCATAGAGGGAGTGTTGATTTCAAGGGAAAACCAAAACAACCAATAAATAGGACCTTGTGCAGGTCTCTGGTGATTAGCATTGTCCTCAGGAACCATAATATTAGACTTACTGTGCAAGCTCTGTTTCGAAATGTATTTAAACTGTAAATGTTCTGTGTCATATAGCATGCCCTCCTCTCAACGCCAGTAACTTGTCGTCTGACCAAAGTTAGCAAAAGTATCACAAGTACACAGAGAACCAAAACTAGTTATGTTAGGATCTTTACTAATTATCAATTAGTATAGACTCGTTAGTGCAGTCAACTGAACTAGATTTTTGAACTGAACTAGAATTGTGGACCGGGCTAGTGGACTCGTAGAAGGCGCTGTATACAATTAAAAGCCTAGTAGAAACGACGGCCTACTAATCAGTTTGAAGTGATCTTACTAATTTCAAATCGCAAAAACTAGTTCCGGGCGTTCTACCAATTGAACAAACTAGTTTGGTCTACGAATATTACGTCAGACCAGTGGGTATTCTGCTACTTTGTTGATCTACTAGTTTTTTTTTTTTGACGCAACATTTCCCGCCACTGTCTTGCCCGTTGCCCGTTGTCTTAAGCACGTTCAGCCGTATCAACAAGAGCTCTGAAAAAATGGATTTAAAGTGCGTTAAATAAGACTAAGTTAATAGAGTTAAAGTGGTGGGATTTGCGTAATGTTGTACATTTAAATCATGTTTCAATGTGATTAGAGAGCATGACGCGTCAGTGACGCTGGATTATGGAACTTGAGTACATTGCGTGCATGTAGCTTCATGTGTAGTGTATAGTCACAGAGGGTTATGAGTCGCAGGCATGAGTATTATTAAGATACCGTACATGCCGTATGGAAAAGCAAAAGATTGTAACTCATGAAACATGCTGGAATGGGGCCTATCCCATGGGTACAAGGCATTAGTAACCATTCCACCAAAGACCTAGGGTCTGTGATTCCCCACTGTGGGTGTAGTGTATTGGCCTATTCATGGGCATGTCATGTATAGCTACCCCTGCTATAACTGTCTCCCAGATGTGTTTCTATACCGGGGTTGTGAACAGGCACGTAGCCAGACTAGAGACTGGTGGCACGATTATCCGGGGCTAATCAGCACGTCAATGTGACTCAAGTTCCAGGATCCCTAATTGCATGCTCTCTATAACATCACAATAAATATGTGAATGATAACCAATTATAGCAACCAGGTAAACTGCCAAATAACTTTTTTTCATTAAAATTTACCCAACCTTTCAGAGCATAGGTGGGCAAACGAGTACAAAACATCCTACCAAATATCCTACTAATTGCCCTACTCAGTGAAAGTAGTAGAAACTGCCCTATACAAACAGTAGTAAAAAACTCGACATCATTTTTACTATTTTATAAACTAGTAGAAGACCCTCTAATAATAGTAGGACAATTTGTCGGAAACATCCTAACGAATTTCCTTATTAACCAGAGCTAGTTCAGCAAACTGTTCAGCTGTACTACAGTTAGATAAATTAGTACGGCCTGAAGAAAACAATGTAGTTAGTAAAAATCGACATCAATTGTACTAGTTTCAAATTAGTAAGCAAGAGAGTTTTGGTTGGAGTGTTAGAAGGCAAGACTTAGAGAATGCTAAACCATGGATGGCACAGCAAGGCAAGCAAGTCTAAATGAAGCATTCACTATTAAGTGAACCTGCCCTCTGTAACTGTATTGAATTGTCATGTGAGTGACCATCTCATCCATGTTAGAGTGAAGGGCTGTGGATGTGGAATTCCTTTGACTTCCAAGACACTGGTATTGATTGTAGCTCTGTATAATTGTATACTTGTGAGGTGCTCTGAAGTAAAGCATTGATGAATACAAAGGAGATAAATCAATAACCTAAACTCAGTAAATGAAATTGTAAGTTGGTGATGGCAGAAAGAACAGAAATAAATGCAATGGTAAGTTATTAAATTAATGAGTTAAGAAATTGAAGTAAATTGAAGTTTAATCAAATAATTAAAAAGGCTGAACCTGAAACTTGTATGAGAGAATGGAATTGGATATCTGTAGGATTGTTGCTAGGTGCTGCCAAGGAAATATGGACTGAGAATGGAGGAGTAATAAAGAGAATTGATACACCGTTTCTCTTTGGGATTAGGGTAGTTGTAATTAGTCGAGTTCATTTGGGATGCAAACTTGCTGCAGCTGACTTAGTATTGCAAAACCACAGAGATTGACTGTGTTTGTAATTGCTTTTTAACGCTTGTCTGTGAGGGAATCGTATAGAATTCGGCAAGCCTTTCCTACCAATTTGGGGTGATACTCAGAAAAAGACATATTAAGTGACTGGGTGTGTTTGGACTGCATTAACACCTTTGCGTGAAGACATAATTGTAACACAACATGCATCGATTCTGTAATGTGTGCATGAAAAATCTGAAAATTTTGACTTTTTAAATTCAATGGATTTTAGCATATAAGGTGTTATTGTATGGATAGCAATAAACTCGTGTGTTCTAGAAAAAGACAAGCAGAATAAAAGCTTATAGTTTGTTGTTCAGTGGTGACAAGTTTATTATTAGTTAATCTCAGCAGAGATTTTCTAGGGCGTAATTCTGTATCAAAATCATTACAATAAAATGAAAAAACAAATCTGTGTGAAAAAATTTAATAAATGGAGGTAAATTGATACTATTGTGCACAGATTTATCTCCTGCACTCTTCAAAATTGAATTTCACTATACCTAATCAATAAGTGTGTAATTACATTAAAGAAACAAAGCGTGCATACCGTTAATTCAAATCTGGCCAGGGCGTACTATCACCTATTGATACAATCTTTTGATTGGTTCTACAGAAAAACATGAGATAGTCCTCTGAGTAACCAATAAAATAGTGCTTCTATATCTCTGTGTAAACCCTATGCAATTACAGTATCTCTGATTGACTCATAATACCTTCTAAGCAAACCAATAGTATATAGATGTGGATAATCTATCCAACGTGCACAGGGGATTAAGATAGGGATATGGTCAGGGTGCTCGGGGGGGATGGAACTTGTTATGTCAAAGTTAAAAAATAGGAAGTGAGCTCGGTAAACTTCATCTCAACGAACATTTTTTTACGATAGGTATTGTAGTTTCTTAAGTGCTGCTTTTTATAATCCACTCCCTGATGTTCTATATTGTCCTAGATTCAGGCTTCATCTGGAGCCAGTAGCAATCTGCAGTGATGATAGGTGCTTTCTATGGTTGTAAGAAAATATGGTTGGTAGGACGTGACCAATTATCAGTGCTGCAAAGCGGGGATTGGTTTTGCCTTATGTACACTTCAATGGGCTCTGTAGACAGACCTTGTGTGTTTTGTGTTGTTTGTTGTCTTAAAATTACACTTGGCGGAAAATCAGTATTGCGAATTTGATAATGAAGGTGATGGTGATTGTTTGGCGAATGTGGCTTGCCTGATGCAAAGAAAAAAGCCAAATTGAAGGCAGAGTTTTTGGATGGGATTATGGATTAATAATCCATCCACAAACCTCCATCAATTCCATCGATAGTGCCCTAAGCAGCATACATTTTTGTGAACACGACTTTTAATCAGACACTTCAAATTTGCCATAACCAGGACCAACATAAAAAAAAACTCCACAAGTAATATCCTAAAAAGAATTTTTGCAAACATCGTTAAAGTAAAACCTTTATGTAACCATGCAAGACTAACTTTTACGCATGGAAGACAAAAAAAGTAAGGCTAAAAGCAAACTACTGAGCACATTTTTTGAAGAGCGCCCCAATTATTTTAATTTTTGCATAGTTGCATTGGTAATTGCTAGTAAACTATACCGGAGAATGGTAGACCTTGTGTTTTTCCCCCAGACTTCCAGAATTTCAATTTTGCATCCCAAAATGTCCACTTTGCCCTCCACCCCCCCCATCCCCAAAAAGAAAGTCTGTGCCGCCACAGCCATTGCACCTAACATAAGGTCTATGATTGACTAACTTGTCATTAGTATGATCTCACAAATTTGTTAATCACTCATGTTGCAGGTGAGCCGTTCATTTGTTTGTCATCTGTAGTCAAAATATTCCATCATCAAAACATAAGTGTTGTTTCTGTTCAACAATGAGAAGTATCGGTAAGGTTTTTTAGATTGAAGCTTTATTCTGTCAGTGATATCACAGGGGCAGACCTTTTTATTTGTGTGCAAGAAGATTCGACCTACTGGCGTCGTTGTTCCACTTAAAATAAGGTATCACCTGTGTGATATCGGGGAAAGTTCCCAACTTTGTTCCAAAAAAACAATAGCTTATTTGTTCTGTAACTAAAAAAACAAAAGGCAATTTCCTCTTGAGCAGTTTTGCTTGGCTTGGATCTCTCTGCACCTCTTTATTGGTGTCCTTCTATCTCCTTTTTGATATGATACTTGCCTGCAGAGGGCTACGAGCGGGGGAAGTGGACATTGCCAACCTAACAGCAACAGGTGAATATTAAAATCAGCATCAACATCTGGTTTGGTAACCGAGTGCTAGTCTTTTAAAGACTTACGGTAGGAGGGACAATGTTATGATATCGGACGGTTACAAGACAAAGACTTGACTATAAAGGCTATCGGTTCCGAATATTTAAATCAAATGAAACGGTTATTGAAAATACACTGTTTTTGCAGGCGGGGTTAATCCACTAACGCAGACGGATTTGAAGTTCAATAATTCATTCTGATATTGTCATGATATATTAAGGGGAAAAAAAGTTAGTGAATGATGTGATTTTGTCAAGTTCAGACTTAATTTGAGCAAATCGCCAAGACAAATACCACATTTTTCCCCACAATTTGGTGAAGTTGTATCTGGAGCAACTGCTTCGGACACCACTGTCTGAGGTACCTCACTTCTCTGGGACGAAAACTGCTCATTTGTAAAACATGGAATTTTTTTAGATTTCACTGCATTTAGTCTGGATATAATTTTGCCACTTTAAAAACAGAACCTCCCTTTAAACAGGAGTAGGAAAGTGTCGCCAGCCGTTTTAATTGTGAAACAAAGTTCACACATGTTTGCAAAGATATGGGAAAAGAAGAGGTCAGCGTTACTAACTTGTAAGTGGTTGAAAAAAGAAATTAGGAGTTGCATCCATCTATTGTGAACAGCATAGCTTCTAATTTATCAGTAAGAGTCGAGACTGAATTACTATATTAAAGAGTGATGAGGTCTTTTGTTTGCTTGATATAAAAAACAGTGTATAAATTGACTGTTATAATTGCATGTTTTATTTTTAGAGGACATTTGGAAATATTAAGGCTTTTTCAGGTGTAATTTTTGGTTGTTTCTTGTCTGTAGGACAATTACTAAGGTGCAAAAAATTTGCTTACAGGAGCCAACCCAATACAGATTTGACGTTTGCAGATTTTGTTAGAAAGGGCTGTATGCATGGAAAATCAGCAAATAAGGTATTAATTTGAATATAAAAACAAGAGTGAAATGAGCAGAAAAATAGCAAGAAAATAACAGAAAAAAAAAAAAAATAGGGCCTAGATTGTTTCTAGAAAGGACCACAATGAGCACATCTTTAATGGATTTGCATGTACTAAAAGCCGTTTTGATTGCTAAACTTTTGATTCCGAGGAAAAAAAGAGCACGAAGGAGAAAAGAAAAAGATGAACAAATTCTTGTCTTGCATAAAACCAGGGCGTTCGTTCTGAGAGTGTTTCAGGAGACAGGTAAGAAAATTATGGCGAGGGAAACGTCTTGGAAAAACAGATTATATGACAGGCAGACAAGACTTCAAATATGAAAGAAAAAAAGAAGAAAAACAATTGGAAATTACTTGACACACTTTTGGAAAATGAGGGCAAAACAAATTTCAAGATCATGTCGCAAAAATGGTGTCATCTACTAAGCACACAGCTCTGGGAGTTGACAAGCACAAGTAGCAGTAGCCTCATCCAATGGTTTACCGAGTTCCATGATTCCTGTATGCCCACACACCCACGGGATGGACCCAGTGGATTGTGAGGACCCATTGATATTGCCTGAAAATGTACAAGACTTTGCCCCGCCGTTGAAGCCGATGCAGGTCTTTGCACTGGGTACTGAAAATGAGATTCGGCAATTTGCAGTGAGGACCCTTAACAGAACCCAATTTCATCATTGATTTAGCACGGGTTCAAGCCCGCGAATCTGGCAGATACGGTTACATCGACAAGCTCAAACATTCTCCGGGAACATTTCCAAATTCTTGCCGCTCACGCGATAAATCCCAAAGACAACACGGCGCAGTGAATACCAAGCAGAAGAAATTAATCTCGGTTGGGCCCGAGGCTCGACCGTAAGGTTTCCCAATGGGTTGTGTGTAGTCAATGGTACATGTCACTTCTTAGAATTGATCACTTGGTGTGGTGGAATTGGAGGCAGGAATGGCCTGATCCTGGGCAGACGTTTAAAGGCCCATGGAAGGGTTAGAATTGAGGGTTGCCAGTGAAGATGGGAATGGGTAAAAAAAATGACATAACATTATATACACTTGTGACTTTAATTTGAATTACACAGTACCCTTTCAAACGTGGTGATTCTCAATTATGTGATAACACCAAGGCGATGGATTGAAATGGCTTTCCAATGATTGCAGGTCGTTTAATGGAAGCCATCTCTCAACACCACTGACCTAAGATATGCTTTTTTGGACTCAATGTACTGCTGATTGTGGAATACCGGTCATGAAAACTGCATAATTAGAATAAAATTTGAAGAATTGTGAAATGGTTTAAAACTCTGAGTGATTAGAGATGGTTTCTTCTGGGCACAGGGGTTAAGGTTTTCTTTCTTCTTGTCTCACCCCAGTTCTTTCTTGCTGTGAACATTTTAGTATGGTTTGAAGTAGTGTGAGTGTCTTAATTGGTTTGAAATAGCTCACCAAACATGAAACATGGGGTAAGGATATATAACAATGGCATGTATATACACATACCACTGCACATCAACACACATATGTGCACATGCACATAAACACAATTTAATGAAAGCCTCAACCAGCATGCCACCACGACCACCACACTTCACCCTCACACACAGCACACACCACACACACACACACCAGCATGTGCCACACACAAGAACCAATTTCCAAAAAGATAATCTAAATGATAAGTTGTGATCCTTTTTATTTTTTACCAATTGTGCTAAACAAAACTTTTCTTTTTATTGTGGCCATACCTTGTAGTGAGGCATTTTTTTTAAAGTGCAATTACATTACTGCACTTTGTAAGTGAATGCCCAATGCAATACCTCTGCCTTAAGTGAAATTTACATCTCATCATATTTGTGGCATTGTCTGAAAGAAGTGCATTACCCCTAATTTTCAGTAAGAGGAAAATGAAAAAGAGGAGAATAGTGATGGGTTGAAGGTGGTTAGTGATCGGAAAATGATAGTGATGGTGATGAATGACGATCATTATCATGATCATGTGATACGGTAATATGATGATGGTGATATGGTGATGGTATAATGATATAGAAAAAAGTTGAAAGAATGAAAGGATAAGAGTCTATGGGGAAATAACAAGAAATAAAGAGAACAGAGCAAGAAGTTACGACAGGAGGAAAGTACACAGAACAATTCATTCTGGGGAAGAAAGGAAAAGGATAGAAGAATTAAAGGGGCATTGTATGAGCCTCATCCCCCGACTTGCCTAAAAAGTTTTTTATATCATATGAAACAATTGCCTAATGTGTGCCTAATCTTACGTGCAAATTCAATCTACTCTGGAAGAAATTCGTAATTTTGTATTTTACAGACAGAAATTACAACACAGTGGCCTATGGGGCACCAAGATACAAATATTTGCTCTTAACTTAAAAACGCACTGTCAGAATTTTCTGATATTTTAGAAATAACCTTTTCTCATGCATATCTAGTGAACCATAAGCAAAAAAGAGGTGCTAGGATCACGAAATACACCTTTAAGCCTTTAAGTAATAATTACTTCAAGCGTAGAATATCATGCAAGCAAGGCTTGGTTTAGCTACCACATGGTAGAACTAGGTTTCATTCATAACATTAAAGGTCCATGGTCCGATAGCCTTGTCCCCAGGGACCCAATATATTCCCCGGAAGTGGTCAAATTTGGTATCAGAAGAAAGCTACTATTTTTCTCATTTACCCTGTGAAATTTTATGGCATTAAAGGATGTTTGGTTTTGAAGTCATGAAGCGAAACTATGCCCCTTTGTCGACCAATATTTTTTCTACAGATACTCTATGGGGATTACATAAATCATCATATTTAGCTATAATCATAAACAGGTTGAATATCGGCCCGAAACCGTTACAGATGGGGGGTTTCGGGTTGAAGGCATCTATCCGAAGATAAAAATTTATAGATTAAATCAGATTCACCCCCCTTTAAATATGGATCGCACAAAAAGCCGATAAGGTACAAACCACACACTTGTAAACTTCACGTTGATTAAAAGTAAAAATTATAAAAAAATGGTCACCTCATATCAGCAGGGGTTTTTAAATGGCCAAAATCTGGATAGATTAGGAGGGATTGAACTGATAGCATGAACAATTTTTGTCAAATGGTGCATTGTGCACCTATCACATATTCCGAATAGGACTGTCAATCAGTGCACCGGAATAATCACAAGGTTGTCCAAGAAAAATCGGTATGATTATTAATCGTTATCTTAACTGTCAGAAAAAGAAAGAGAAAATGGCATAGTCTGTGTTGTCCCAAGAGAAACTGGGTGCAAAATATCCATTACAGGAAAGTGCCCCATCATGGGTATCATTTCAGCCTTCTTGTAGATGTGATCCCTTTCTTCATGCCAATTTTGGTACAAGATGAGGGTCACTTTTCAATTTTTTTTATAAATCAGGCAATTTATGTGTCGCCTGCCTTAAAGGCAGGGAAATAGGGATCACTTGTCCACTGTGTTGTTGTGGTGTATGTTGTTGATGATTGTCTGAGTGTTGATGTATTTGTGACAAAGGGTTAACCATTTGCCATGGTAATATCCACATACTTTGATGGATTTTTAAACCAAACTTGGGTCACAGGTGCAACATTGGATCCATCCCCCACATGTTATGAGGTCAAAGGTCACATTGCCAAGGTCAAAGGTCATGTGAGGTCAAGTGTAAAAATAAGGCTGAAAATGTAAAATTGACTCCTCTATGAAAGTTGAAGGTTCACAATGGTATACCAAACTGGAATATTAGGTGCAAACATGGGATCCCCTTCATTTGTTGATGAGGAGTAAAAGGTCACATATGCCAAGGTAAAGGTCATGTGGGGTCAAGTTGTAAAATCGGTGAAAGTGATAATGACACATATGAAAAAGTTGAAGTTCAATTGTGAACCAAACTTGAAATCTAGGTGTTAGGCGCAACATGGGATCCCTTTCATTTGGTGATGAGGTCAAAAAGGTCACATACCATGATCAAAGTCCACATACCAAGGTCAAAGGGCCATGTTGAGGTCAAGTTGTTAAACTGGGCTGAAATGAGAAATTTAAAATTGACCTCATTTGAAAGTTGAAGTGGCAATTGGACCAGGAATTGAATCATAGGTGCAACAGGGATCATCTATTGTTGATTGAGGTTGAAGGTCAATATAAGGTCAAAGGTCATGTTAGTTAGGCCGTTATCATTTCATAACCGGACGCAGGCGACACAAGCGGCACGAGAGGACCGATGTTGATTTTTAATATGGAGCAAAAAAGTTCCAAATATACTAAAATAGTTTTGGGAGGTGAGTGACTATCCAATATTTGTATGCACTGTGCAGTGTTTGTGCTGGGCTTTTGTACACCATGTGGAATCTTTTGATGCATAATAATTTTGTGGCATTGTTGCAGTATGGGCAGTGCAGTGCTACATATCCTCGAAAAAAAATAATGTTTTGTAACACTTTCGACTATACATGTAAAATTGCCTCCCCCACCCCCATCAATGTTGGGAAATGTTCAATGTCTTGTGAGGTTCGCCAATACCAAAATTGTATCGACATTGATTCGGGGAAGGGGGGGGGGGGCAGCGGGGAGCTTAGTCGCATTCATTTTACACTTCCTCAAAGTCAAAAGCAATCACATTTGTAGGTCAGCACATTCAAAGCACGGAATTGGGACTTCGTAATGCCAGCGTTCGCAGAAACTTTGTTCGTGATTGGCTGTGTCAAATGTAAAAAAAAACATATAGATTCAGTGTTTTCCTCATAACTTAAAAACAACAGGTTCATAACCATAAACATTATATACATAGTGTTACATGATATGTGCTTTTTAATCAATTAAAGTCGTGAATAATCAAGTGTTTCCTTTTAGGGATGAGTGGGTCACATTGAAACACGGTATGGTCAGGCTAATGGTTTGCAGTATTGGTGAATAGTGCTAGCCGGCGAGGTTTTGGGTAAATCCATTTTGTAACTAACAAACAAAATTTTATTTTAATTTCACTCTGCAAATGATCTGTAAATAGGATGCTTGATTTCACTTGTTGACAAAAGATGACTCAAGATTTTTACGGATTAGCCATTTAACACCTTTGCTAATATTTACAAATGTGACCCACTGTAATATTGCACAGTTATACCTTTGACTCTTCTGACAGAAAAAAAAATGTTCTTGGATCTTCCGTTGCTGTCATGTGGTCTTGGATGGTATATTGCTATTATGAAATGGTGGCTAAAGGATTGTCTCTTATATAATTCAAATTGTCTTCAAAGTATTTTTATGATTTGGATATATTATTGCAGTCGGACTATGCTAAAAAATGGGGGTGGGGTACGGGATGGAGAAGTAGCTCTACCGATTGGTTTGCTGGAAGATGGCATTATTACAGAACACCTTGTGTACAAAGCAGATCGTTGTTAGTGTGGAATGGCCGTAAAGTTTAAGACAAGAACAACTACATTGTCCAATGGTCCTCACAAAAACGAGAGTTTATAGTATGTAAAAGTGAGATAAAAGAAGCACATCGTTTGTGTTGATGTCACTTTTTATAACTAAACCAACACATTATAATAATATATGTAGTATATATATAAACTAACAAAACAACTTATAATTCCTTAACTGTGGGACTATTTTTATGTGGATGTGAACGACATTTATCTTCAATAACAACATAAATGACAGTTGTTAAACTAACCAGTGAGATTCGAACCTACCTCCTTCAGTATTATACTAGTCCATAGATTACAAATGAGGCTAATGGACCGTTGGTGTAAAATGCTCTCAATATTTTGTATCAAAAAAAGCCTACGAGAAGTGCAAACCATCAAACGTGAAGGAAATGCAAACGACCATCTTCTTCTTTCCGGCACAGCGTAGTCTGCTGTATGACTTTCACATTCTTCAAAAAGCTATAAAAACTTCTTTCACATTAATTTTACCGTTAAATTATATAATATTGGTTTTTTCTTCAAAATATAAACTCAATTTTCGCGGATTTCAGACCAAAGACATATACACAACCACAATACCCACCACACACACAAACTCGTTATAACGTATATCCATGTCTAAGTTCATCTAGATCGATAGGAGGATAGATAATATATATATATACTATATATATATATATATATATATATTATATAACTTCAATTCCAGATCATTAAATGGTAAATAGCAGTTTCAAAGTTGAATGACTTAAGTAAGTTGATACACTACTTTCTTTAATGCCAAGTAAAATTTATTTCAGACAAAATCGTCAATAAATGAAAGTGTAAGAAAAACTCACGTTATTCCATAAATGATGATTTAATTAGGGGAAGACAGAAACAGAAATGTTTAGAGTTTTTCAAGTAAAGGGAAGGCCTTCAGAGAAAAAAAAAAATAATTACCACCGGGATTCGAACTCTGGACCTCTGTCCGAATAACACTGTCTTCCCCGCTGAACAAGAGGAGACACGACTGCTTTGGGTTTGTTTCAATCGGTTTTATTATAGAATTACATGTAGGGATATTTACCCTCTGTGACGGTATCCAATCACGTACACCCATAGAACTGTGTGCTCTGGCCAATCGGTATTCAATGAATATTGCTAACGAGATTCGAACAAGGATCAAGATTTTTTTGGTTGGCAATACCGGCATACCGGTGAGCATTTTGCTAACAAAAATGATATCTTTTCATTGTTTCCATCATTTTTTCCTTTAGATATTACCGTGGCACATACCGATTGTTGAAATATGATTGAAGAGACATACGATTAGACATGGTGTGTTAAAATTTTGGGCAATGAGATTAGGCGGAGTGAATAATTGTTTTATCAAGCCGTTATTTAACACAAACCACGAAAACCATGCGGGCCTCTCTATGAAAACATAATTTCTTAAGGTATACCAATATTGATATTTTAGCATTGAATTTGTTCATACATATTTCGGCAGTGCACTCTACAAAACGATGTGTTTTATGTTTTCGCAACAATTTCTAAATGCCTCAGCGTTAAACAAACAACAAACGGAAAAATACCCACTATTCTGGACGCAGGGGTACAAGAAAATACCCACATTTTAACCAGGATATGGTGATTTTTGCATTTGTATTTTCTAACGCGTTTAGCTTTAAAAAAATGTTAACAAAGTGAAAACATAGTTTACAGTATATGATGATTTTTGCATCAAAGAAGATATTACAAGTAGACATAAGATCTTAGTACACTAAGACAATTATCCAGTCTGTAGTAGCAGCACAATAAATAGCAGCAGTCCCTTTCCTGAGAGAGATGGGATTTTGATTAGCACACATCCTCCTCTGTCGTCGTCTCTGTTCGCTCTGTCTGTCTCTATCTTCTCCTCTCTCCCTCTATTATTATCTATATATAAAATTATATTATATTATATAGTAATATTATATATAGTATATAGATATATATATATATAATATAAAATAATAATATGAGATGAGAGAAGTGGTTTCATGTGAAATGAATGAATGTCACAGATGAAAGCGCGCATCAGAGAACCATTTCCATTAATTGGTATTAAAATGACCGATCCCTAATACTACAAGGACGTTCACCTACCACTTATAATGAATGAAGAACCACATGTTATAATTTTCAGTACCATGTGCCAATTTGAAGCCTTGCAGTACGTACTTTTCAAGTTATGGGGTAAAAAATCATAAATTTATTGAGTTTTTTTTGCATTTGACACAGAACAATCCTCGAAAAAAAATTGTTGAACACTTTTCTGTCTATACCTGTAAAAGCTCCCCCGCACCCACATTCAATGTTTGGGAATAATGTCAATGTCGTGTTGAGTTCGCCAAATTGGATCAACATTTGATTTCGGGGGAAGGGGGGGGAGGGGAGGCCTTAGTCGCATAATTTACATCATCAATATCAAAAGCATAAAATTGTGAGGGTATTCACAATTCAAAGCCGGAATTGAGGACTTCGGTGGTAAATTGCAGCGTTCGAAGAAGACTTTGCGATGATTTGATTGTTAGGTACATAGTGTGTATGGTACAAACACAGAGGTTCATTGCATTGACATGCATTGGATAATCGTGAACCCCCTGAGGTCTATCTCCTTCTTCAGCATTCTGATTGGCTTCTTTACATGATATAATTATGATGGCACTTCAGCGTAACCAATTCAATTTTACCATGTTCTGTTGTAATTACATCATATAACTATGATGGATAACCCATATTATACTGGCTGGTATAGCCTCTGGGAGGACAGGGCAGAAGTAGGGTGACCAATGGCGATATGTGCAAGTTTGTCAAATTAGCGCGACGCGTAATGTGATTGGTTTGAATATTGTGGTAGCGGAGGGGGATGTTCAAACAAAATATGATTCAATATCAAAAAGGCCCTATTTGAATCACCAGACCCAATCATTCATGTTAACGTAAAACTTTTTGTTATATAAGCTTTCAAACTGTTCACAGATCATTATTCACGGCCAACATTTGGCACACTTTTTTTTGTCTCCAAATTACGCAGACGCGCAATTGCTCGCCTTATTCTGTCCCTGACTATAGTACTCCGAGGGAGGTTAGAAATCCTGAGGGGAATTAAAGTTTTGTTTTGTTTTTGATACATAGGACCCAGTCATGACAGTCAAGACTTGCATATCTATTTCAGCTCATGACAGATGGACAAAATCTCCAGGGTTCAACAACCTTCCATACAAATTGCCATCTTAAGAAACTCACTCCTGTGGTATTTTGAGTAGCGTCTCTATGTTGTAGGCCCGATTCTGCAGGAGGGGAAGTAAAGACTCTTACTAAAATGCAATATCAAGAACTTCTCCCTTCAAAACTGAGATTAGGCTAGTGACTCATTCTGATTTCTAGATTCTCATTAAGATCTCACCCAGGCTATATACACCCTCTGATCTCTTAAAGACAAATTCATGGTTATTATTGAGCCAAAGGCTGAGAGTAAGTATTCACGGCAGCCCTCTGGGGTCTCGTAAGCCCGGGGGATTTATAGAGTACGCAAGTGGCAAGCCCCGTGGGTGTAAGTGTATGTGGTGTGGCTTTGAAGAAAAAACTCACATGCGTTTGCCAACATCGGCGCGGAAGGATTTTAATTTGGGACGTACCGATGTGGTGGGGCGCCCATTACCTTTTTCCCGTACGGGGGCGAACATTCTTATTAATTATTTAGGTAACTATAATCAAATACGTTAAGCCATTATTGACATTTGAACATGTTCTAGGAATCGCGGTTCACGGACTGAGACAACTTCATGGCTAGAAAAAGAGCGGTACTTACGCCAGGAGATTTAAAAATGTTAAGGCTCTAATGTTAAGGGTGGGGTGGGGTGGGGGTTGTGGGGGAGAGTGTACCACTTCGCGCGAAGCGCGAACCCTTGCAATGTTTATTTTCCAAAGCACGTTTCTTGTGAAAAAATTATGAAAACAAATTGAACAATCAATTTAATTTGTAATTAAAAAAAACAAGCATTTATAATGCGCCATTCCAAAATATGATCCAACAGTTGCACAAATAGGGACAAACATGAGAAAAACAACAAAAGACAACCAACAGATTATTGTTTTGGAAAGAGATATCGTTTTTAAAAAAAAACGGTTGGAACTATCAATGGTGGGAGCATCACGGTGAAGGCCCTGCAGCAGAAAAGCTCTTGCTCATCCACCAATTATGACTCATGGTACGTGGTAATGGTGAGAAGAGAGATGTGTCAGATGACGAGCGAGTGGCTGGTCAATGTGATGGTCTGGCTTTCGGTTTTAAGCTGTCAGTGAGATATTGTGGAGCATGACCCTTCAGTGATGTGTACACTAAAGACATAGCTTTTAAAGAGGATGCGTCACAAACAGGGAGCAGCTAATGTATGAGTGAAAGCAGTGGAGCAGGGCTATTCACGTCTAGCAGAAGAGAAAATAAGTTTGTAGATTTGTTCTGGATGATGGACTGAAGACGGTTGAGTTCATGTGGATGTTGTTCATAAAGAGGCGCATTGCCCTAATCCAGCCGCGACCATAATTAGTGCAGGTACTAAATTGATGTCTTGTGTCTTGATCCATAAAGCGGCGTAGCAGGCCCGTAGCCAGGATTTGTTGGGGTGCGGCTTTTTCAATAAGTGGACCTTTTCCCCAAAATGTGATCTTTTCACAAGCAGGGGGGTGTAAATTTTGCAAAAGTGGACCTTTGCCCAAATTATTGCCCTTTTTTACCAATAAAGCTCAAACACCTATTTTCTTCCTAGCTCGCTTCGCTGCACACATCATTTTTGCGGCCTTTGGCATTTTTGGGAGATTTGCGGGTGGTACGTCGCACCCCCGGGCTACGGAACCTGCGGCGTAGTCTGTAACGGGTGCGTTAGTGGCAGAAGAGGATTAGACTCAGTGCTTGGACAAGTCAGTGTAGTGAGCACAGGATACCAAAGGTTCCGCAATGACTTGAGGCAGATGATACTATCCCCAATTTGCAGATGCAAAGAGGTAGCAGAAGTTAATTTGTTGATACCCTGTCTGCACCCGCTATAAAGAATCAGTTTTTGTTATTGTTTGAGCATGAGTTTGTTTGATTTCATACAGTTTTCAAATCAGTTTATATGCAGAGGTTAAAGCTTGTGCATGGCTCCCTGGCGGGCATGGGGATCTTTGGAACTGAATGATTATAAGCTCACCACCATTTACATGTCGTCTTGGCACACAGCGCCGGCCTTTGTTGAATCTTGGCAACCTTAGCAAATCTTCCACTGCGCTAGGGGAGTATAAAACCACTCAGAATCATACAACAGTGTTCAGTAGCGATGATTCGGATTTTTTGTACATTGCGGTACAGGAGATTGCGCAAAAATACTTGGCTATGTAACGATTACGCACCAAAATGTTCCTAACTAAATTGTCTAGTTTGTTAGCTGGCCTATTATAATATAGTTTTACTTTTGGAAAAAGGAAGAAAAAAATCGTGAGTTAAAATACGATCCATACAAGCATTTTTCTTATCCTATCAGCTCTTATCAGCTGACTCAATTCTCGATTGCTGATGTCAAATCATGCCACACGTCAGGCCTACCAAAAAACTACGTAGAGCTAAGGGGTCTTTTTGTCAGGAACCAGTTTCTAACATCAGATGAACCACCTGATTCCGTGATTTGCGATATCCAAGGGTTACGCGGAAACCGTTGTTGAATTACTTGTTCAAGCTAATCGCAGAGCCTGTAACCGCGTTTGGCTGCTAGGGAATCCCATGACGTAGCGCATCTCTAAGAATAGCCGGCCCCTTAGCGATGCGGATCCGGAATAGGTGGCGCTGTGTCCAGCACTAGAGATGTTTATAGGGGAGCGTAAAATGGTGTGAATTGCTTGTTTAAACTTTTGCAAATTGTTCTATTGGCCGACACAGAAGTTATTCTTTTTGAAAACCACGAATAGCAGAATATGCTTGTCATACTCAGGACAGAAAACATTTGAAGATGAGTGTGAGAGTGGACGGAACTTTCAGCGCGTGCAACATTCCTAAGTGGCTATACAACAGAAGATAGCACCAACAGCCCAATCGAGGACGTTGTATTGCAAACCGTTAAAGCGATCGTCAAAGTTTGTGGAAGTGTTAGCCGAGTATTAGACTCTGGGCAATTTATTTCTAGTGGGCGGCATAAGTTTATTACTTGATTGGATAACCAGTTTAAGGGGCATATTTGCTTGTTAAACGTTCGCATTTTGTTTTCAGCCGTTGTAAGCGGGCGGCACCAGTTGATTCACTGGGATATGACTAGTGGCTCCACTTGATTGTTAGATTTTGCAATTTCCTTGTAACGGGCCGCCATAGACCATTAGCGCATTACATCATAGCCAGAATAGGTGCACCACGGTAGTAGACTTTTGCAACTTTGATTAATTCTTAAGGGTCATTTATCATTACTTTGTAGACGCACAACAAGAATATGGACTGCCCCGCTGTTGTTACCTCTACCAAATTTGCTTTAAACGGCGTCGCATCAGTTAATAATTCATTGGATACCAGGACGAGCGAGAGAACATATGTCATAATGACCGATGCAAATGTGCTTCTAGTGGGGGGCATTGTTCATTACTTGATCGGTTGTATTTCACGTGCAATTTTGTTTCCTATGTGTAGAAGTGAACATAACGGGGAACTTCAGCAGGGTTTTAAATGGCAATCTGATAGATAGGGAGGATTGAAATGGAAGAATGAAGCAATTTTGTCAAATTGCCTTGTGCCCCTATCAAATCATTCCTGCAATAGGGAATGTTAATCAGTGCACGGTCATCACAGGGTCCCAAGGAAAAGCGGATGTATATTGTCAAATTGCCTGGTGCCCATATTATCATTCCTGTAATAGGACTGTCAATCAGGTGCATGGTAATCACAAGGTGTCCAAGAGAAAAATCGGATGATTTAAACGTTATCTAACTTCAGAGAAAGGCAGTCTGTGTGTCCCAAGAGAACTGGGGCAAAATACCATACAGCAAACGCTGCCACCATCATGGGTCTCATTTTCCGGCCTTTTGTATATGATTGATCCCTTTTCTATGCCAATTTTGGGTACAGAGAGAGAATAGGTCACTTTTCATTTTTTTCTAAATCAGGCCAATTTTCTTAATCTGGAACCAAAATTCCCAAAGATGCTAAAATGGTTTTGGGAGTGAGGACCATCCAAATTTGTATGCACTGTCAGTGTTTTGCTGGCTTATGCTTACACCATGTGGAATCTTTGATGCATAATTAATTTTGTGCAGTTGCAGTACTGGGCAGTGCATGCTAGTACAATAGTGTATGTAAACACAAGAGGGTTGTCAATTGCATTGACAATGCATTGGATCATCGTGAACCCCCTGAGGTCTACCTCCTTCTTACAGCATCTCTGATTGGCTCTTTACTGATATAATATGATGTCACTTCAGAGAACCAATAAAGTTACCATGTTTCTGATGGACTATTAACATCATAAACTCTGATGTATAACCAATTATACTGGCTAGTATAGTTAGGGACAGGGAAAGAATTAGGTTGACCAATGCGCATATGGGCAAGGTTTGTCAATTAGCGCGACGCGTAATGTGAGTGGTTTGATATGTGGATGGACGGGGATTTCAAAAAAAATATGATTTCAAATATCAAAAAATGCCTATTTGAGTTGAGTTTTGAAAATCAAAGACCCAATAATTCACGTAAGTAAACTTTTGTATAATAAGCTTCAACTGTTCACAGATCATTTTTCAGGGCCAACATTTGTTCTACAACGTTCAAATTACGTCAGTCAGACGCGCAATTGCTCGCCTTATTCAGTCCCAGACTATAGTACTCCGCGGGAGGTAGACATCCTGAGGGGAAAAGTTGTTGTTTTTGATACTAGACCCAAGTCATGTAATTTCACAGCTTTGCTATATCTTATTTAAGCTCATTGCCAGATACAATCTCCAGTTCAAAAAACCTTCCTACCAAATTGCCATCTTAAGAAACTCACTCCTGTGGTATTTTGAGTAGCGTCTCTATAGCCCAATTCTTCGGGAGGGTGAAGCCTCTTTACCTAAATGGCAAGATCAAGAACTTCCCCCCACCCCTGTTTCCCCCCCCTTTTTTTTCCCCCCCCCCCACCCACCAAAAAACCCTTTTGAAAAAGATTAGGCAAGTGGACTCTACTGCTTTTCTAGTCTCATTAAGATCTCACTTGGCTAGCTACCCTTCTGATCTCTTAAAGACAAATTCATGGTTATTATTGACCAAGGCTGAGAGCTAAGTCATTCACGGGAGCCCTCTGGGTCTCCGGTAAGCCCAGTGGATTTATAGAGTACGCACAATCATGGCTGGAAAGCCCTTTGGTTGAGTGTATTGCGTGGTGGCTGAAGAAAAACTCACCTGCGTGTTGCCAATAGGTTTCTGACAGTTTTGTGATACTCTCTGTGCCTGCATTGTTACATTGAAACAACTGTGTATGTGTGGTTATTCAAATGGTGCATAGTTGTCAAAAAGTACCTGTTCAAAATATTTTTAATCTTCCCTTATTTCATAGTTTTCAAAACCATATAGTGTTTATCATGTAGTAAAATTAAAAAAAGCTTGTTAAATATTCTGTCACAGTTGGTTTGACTTGTGTTTGAAAATGTGAATTTTTTGAAAAAAAGTACTGCACAAAATTGGTCCATTAGTAAATGAGATTGTTGTCCCCGCCGAACGGTCGGAACGGGGACTATAACAATAGCAGCGTCCGTCCGTAACCGTGATCAAAAAATGTTCACCCATGTTTGTATACATTTATCTGTAGTTCCGTAAGGGTGACAGATGTACTTGGTGGCAAGACGTGTGGTTGCTGAGCCGATTCCTCGACCTGATTAGATTTTGAGGCGTAAAATATGTTAATTTTGATAATCTAATTTGCATATATATATGAAAATCTCTGCAAGGCCTGTGTACAAGTTTTCTGAGGCCCCGTATGGTCCATATAAATGTAACTTGTGGAAATGGAAGCGGGCTGCAGAGTTCTCAACCTGATAATTTTGGGCATATTTCGGGCAAATGATTCTTCACAGAGCTAATTGATATGCAAAATCAGCGTAATTGCCATATTTTTGAAACGGTACACCGGATACTTCAAAATTCCAGCACTGTATGATAGCCTATCATGGGGCCACACATCTTTTTTTGGCAATTTGAAAGTATGTGAATATGCGGCTTAGTATCAATGAGATAATTAAATATGCATATTTTGCTGTAGGGGGGTGGTCTCTGAATGGTATGATTGATCTGGATATGCAAATTTTCCCCTTTGATTCATATGAACTACTATCCCATGGGGTGGGGTGGGGTGTGTGGTTGTTGGGATTTGTGGTTTGGAGGAGGGTAATTTGTTGCGGGGTGTTTTGGGAGAAGCAAATAATGTGTTTGCTGTTGTTTGAGGGAAGGGGGTGTTTGTAGAGGTGGGGGTTACAGGGTGTTGGGGAGTAAGGGGTGGAGTGTCTTACGGGGTGTTGGGGAGGGGGTGAGGGTGTTAGGGGGATGGGGAGGGGAAGGGGAGTGGCCGTGTTTTGGGGGTGGTTTGGGAAGGGGGTGCCAGGGTAACGGGGTATTGGGGTGGGGTGGGGTGTTGCAGGGGGTTGGAGTGTTTTGAGGGGTGGTTAGGAGGGGTGGGGGTGTTGCTAGGGTGGGGTGTGCCAGGGTGGGTGTTGCAGAGTGTTGGGAAGGGGTGGTGTTGGGTTAATGGGGGTGTTGTGGGTATTGTGGAGTTGTTGGTTGTGGGAGGGGGCATGGGTTTGCGGGTGTTGGGGAGGGGGTGGGTTTTTGTTGCGTGCGTGTTGGGGGAGGGGGTGGGGTGTTTGTAGTTGCATTTATCGTATATTAGTGGTCCGACATTCGGCGGGAACATATTTTACGCATCGCGTAATTACAAGTTCGCCTTGTGTTTATCATCTTTTGAATAGGGATTATTGTTCCTAATCATTAAACTCCGAATGGAACATGGGTAGTAAAAGTCACTCCTTAGTTTAGTCGATGGGTGTTGTGGAGTTATTGTTCGTAAACATATACAACTCTGAATGTAATTGTGTGGAATAAAAACAACTTGGTTTTTAGTTTGGTATGAAATATGGAATTTTCAGTGCGTAGCTAGGGGCAGGGGGCCCGTGTCCCCCAATATTGATTTCGTCGGTTGAGATGGAGCTGTGGTCCACTTGAAGAATCAGGGTCATGGCCGCTTGCAGGACTGGATTGCTGGCAAAGTATAGTTATACACCCCTAGCCTGGCTGCCGTAAGGTTTCAAAAATCTTGGGTGGACTACTTCTTGCATGGCATCTGAAAAAACTGTTTTAAAATGTTGAAAACCGCACTAGCCCGCAGAAGAAATTTAAAGCATATAAAAAACCAAAAATTTTATGGGGACTTCGGCCCTTGGACCTCCACTGGAGCTTTGCCTGGACTCCCACCACGGGCCCTAAAGTAGCCACTGGCCCCCACACATTGCTGTCGGTTAAGGTGTGACACTGCCCCCCCCCATTATCAAAATCATAGCTATGCCATTGGGAGTTTTAGTTTAATATTTAATACAATCAATTTTTCTGCGCAGTTACCATACTCATGAAACAGGCTTTATTAAAAAGGGCAAATTTGGAAGTTTGATAAATTCTCTCTTGAACATGTTTTTGCTAAAGATGACGAGATTCATTCTGTCAGTATGAATCTAGTTCAGTAGGAAAGCCCACTAACGTTGGCAGACATTTCTAAGTCTTTAGACCTCTTTAACTGTAATACGTAATCTTGAAGGTCTTAAAACTTCCATACATTTTTTCGAAGTAAGTGTTTTGCTCCTAGTCAAGATTCAAAACTAATCGATAGTGGCCATTTCTGATTTGGCTATATTGACTCTTGTATAGACAAATGAGTGTTATTACCTGTAAAGCCACAATAGCCGTTATACTCAACCTTGTTTATGGGTTCGCACATCATATCAATACATCCAAGTCTGTGAAAAGAAGTATATGAATCTTCAAGGAAGTGAAAACTCCTATGTTGTGTCATGTGAATAGAAAGAGTCAATAATTTCATTTGGCACTCGGGGAAAATAGAAACCTGAACATAAACACACATACAAAACACAACTCACCGTATTTAGACTGGTAACTATCTCCTAAAGATGACTAGATCAAAAAATGGATGTGTCGGTAAAACCCCCACATGGTGAAAATTTATATTGGAGGTTTGACTATCATTGCAAACGTTTGAAACAAATAAAGTTTCCTAACTTTTTACTTCTTTCTTCTATGAGACACATATCAAAGTTATGCCTTCTTATACAATCTGACAAAAAATAAAGTAAACATAACGGATTTAAATGTATTTCCTGATGTTTTTTAAAACTGTCCATGTGTGACATTGGGCGGGTTTTCCCAGATCACATCACAAATGTGCATTTTTTTCCTGGTAAGTTGCTTCACTTCGCTTGCTTTTAATCCAACTCATTATCATCAAAGACAGGGCAGCTTAAAGGTGAGACGAGAGATTTCAAATAACAGTGTACGAAAAAATGTGGAAAATTCTGATTTGGCACGGTGTAAAGCTTTATATTCAAAAACATCACCCATCTGTGCGGATTAAGCTGAGAACTGTATTCTTTGGTACAAAAATTGTAAAATTTCTATTTTATGTTATAGGAGCAAAATAACGGAAATTCAAGCTATGTTTTCTATTGAAGAAGCATATAAAAATCACCTTGTTTCACTTTTAGATAAAAACTGTACCAAAATACAAGGTAAGAAATCATTTTGAGTGTCTAATCTATATGAAATCACTACATATGACACCTTACATGGATGTCTCAAATCTCTCGTTGCACCTTTAAAGACTTACAATTTGTAAAAATAACCAAATTCAATCATGGTCGGTTGGGCCCATAGAAGAGGTTTTTTATTTATTTCATGGCATTTGGTTAAAGCCTATTTTCTTAGCTGTCTTTATGCAATTTCCTTCATGTTTCACTAAAGTAAAAAAAAAAACTGTCCAAGTTAGTTTTTTCATGTGTTACTACATTTATCAGTTTGAAAAGCTTTGCACAACTTACACGCCTTTGGCCATTTTTGTGCGCCTGGAATAGTGAGGGAGGCACAATACTAATCCAAATTTGTATGTCCGTCCGTTGTGTTGTGTATGTTAATATTTTTAATTTTTTTGACAACATTGGGGGTTGTTTCAAAAAATATGCTACTATTGCTTTAATATTAACTGTTGATTACAAAAAATGTGTTAAAACTTGTAAAAAAATTGTGGAAATTGGAATAACCACTGAAATGTTGGAAAATTGAAATAAACCACTGAAATGTCCCACCATACAGTAATTCCAAAGCACAATTTTCACACCCACAACTGACAGTAATATGGATGTGATTTAACATAAAAGTTGAGGCCTAAGGAAATAGATCTGTGACACATGCCATGCTTTTACTGTATTTTATGATGGAAATGGGCTAAACTTTTTCCACATTTTAGTAAAAACTATATGTGCATGGCCTTGAGTATCACAATATGTAAATTCCACATGTTTGCAATTTTAAACTTGGTGATATAGTTACAACTGAAAATAATCAAAATGGATGGAAATAGATGCTTACAGTGTAGGCTTAATGTGAACCAAAATAAGCTTGGAGGCAACTTTAAATTTGAATAAATGGTTTCAGGGAAGTTCTGTGCAATATTTTGTCTCTCTGTTCTCTGTAAATTTGTATCTGTGTGAATCTAGGTGTAAGAAGTTTTCATTAAGTTTACGGCATGGTGGCAGATGTTGCCTTAACGTTATTAAATTTCCTAATAAAATGGTGGTTTAAAAAAATGTATATTATGGGATATTTTGCTTAAAGCAGTCAACATATAAACATGAAAATGTTGTCAGTTTTGTTAACAGAGATAGATCATTCTAAATACATGAGAAATCTTAATATATTTATGTTTGGACCATATTACAACAAATATTTGATGAACATTTTTGTGTGTATATGTGTGTTCTTTACTGAGCTGACAAGCAACTTTATTATTAAATTAAAACATTATCCATTTTATCAAATGTCATTGCATACATACAAGGTATAAATTTCCAAGCATTACTCTCATTAATTGAATTTAATCATTTGAACTGTTTATATTGATGCATTCTAACTCTGCAAACTTTTCAAATGCCAAATTCTCAGAAACTTGGTATTTTGGTTCAACACATCACTATGTAATGCACCTAACAAATGTTCAAAACTTTTGAAAATTTTTTAATGGACTTTGTTCACTGTACTCAACCCCCTCCCCATCTCCATGCACACATATTTGTTAATTTAACAGGTATGGAGAATTTGAGTCAAACTGTGGCACAGGTATATCAAAATTGATGAGAATTCTAAAGGTTTGATAAGGGAATAAGTAAAACAAAAATCAAGCAAAGTTGAACAAGAACCAAACAAAGAGATGTTAGCTTATACATACCAAGATGAGTTTTGTGACAGCTTGAATACAAGGGATTTGAGAAGTTCTACATTACCCATCCATAAGGTGAAATTTTTTGAGGTAAATTCATTTTTGTGATTTAACTGCTGTTACTTTAGCAATTCACAACACTATCCATGACATTGCTAACCTAGGGCAGCAATGAAAACCATGCTGTTTATTCGAAAAGAGAGAACGATATAAGAAAAGAATCCTTGAAACTGCCTTTCATTCTCAATCCCCATAATTCATTCGCAAATCTCCGGATTTTAACAGTATCCCCCCTCACTGCGATCAGCGAGCACAAATGCTTCAATTTGGGCGGTATCGTAGGGAAGAGTCTATTACCACAAAATGGCTCCCTTTCAGAGTTGAAATCAGTGAATTCAGCTGAAAACCTAGGGTAGCTTTTAGGGCAATGTTTATCAGATCTCATGTGTATTCCCCTCTTGGTTTGTATCAACACATCAGTTGGTCATTGCCCCCTACTTTAGAGTGCTTGATGTGTACTGGGAAAGCGTTAGGAGGGTGGTGTGTCCAGTGAGTGTTGTGTGCCTCATTGTGTAAATGGAATGGTGGACAATGTTCATTGCAAAATTTTACTGTTTGAAAGGCTTGCATTTTAATATTGATCGTGAAACCATTATCAGTATGGGTATGACAGGTTTTAAGTTGAGTGAAGGTTCCTGGTGTCCTCTTGTTCATTCACTCAATGTGGTGAGGAGGGATAACCTTGCCATTGAACTTCTGGAATTTAAAAAACAAATCAATTGTTTTTTTTTTAAAATAATTTACAAAACCCAGGGTTTCATAAGTTAGACATTTTTTTTTTTACATCAGTGGACTTAACAAACATTGGCCTTGTATGCACTGAATAGTTGTCCTGGGAAAAGGTAAGAATTAGGCTACAAAGTGGCCAAGAAAGTGACCATAATGCAAACAAACTTCATTTCAAAGAGTCTTTTGAGACATTTTTTGGACTAGATAAGATATGTTATCAGTTTTTTGTTTTTTAAAGACATTTTGGTCAAAATATAAAATGTGTCTGGCATGGCAGATGTGTGCAAAATCCGCTCCCCTTTTTGCATTTACCCTTCCAGAGGCATTTTAAAGGCACAATCATTGATTTATAAATTATTAGAAAATCATGAAAAAAACACATTTTGATAAATCTGTGGATGCGGGTTAGGTGGCTAAAATACTCTACAATACCACTCAGTTGGTTCAATAAATTATTAGAAAATCATGACAAAATGCACATTTTGAAAAAGCTGTGGAGCGGGTGGTTATGGGTAGGTGGCTCTAAAATTCTCTTACAATACACTCGGTGAGTCAATAAAATTATTAGAAAGAATCATTGAAAAATCAAACATTTGATAAATCTGTGGAGCGGGTAGGTGTTCTAAAAACTCTTACAATAGCGATAAAATTGAAAGTGCTCTTAAGGGTTAAATTTGACATTAAAAAAAATAACCTAAAATTGAGACCAATTAAGGTTTCATGGCAGTTGAACTAGGGCTTCACATTTGTATATAATAATAATAAATAGTTCTTATAGGGTTAAAATTCTAAAAAAAAACAAACTACGAGCATTCATAACCAGGACAAACCTACAAATTAACAAAATAGCTAGAGGCATGAAAGCTTGACGCAAAAGGTGAGTTATAAGTTGACATTTGGGAGACTGGAGCTGGGGCTTGGGGATCCGCGCATGCGTTTGGAAGAAATTTTCAACAGCTGAAGCAGCAAAATTGAGTGTAAGGTTTTAGGCTGATTTAAGGTTGACCCATGGAAGTGTCATAACTTTAGATTGGTGAACAGAGGAATGTGATGTATAGGATTGCTAGGGTTTTTTCTTTTATACCAGGTAGGCACTCAACAATTGAAATGGTCATTTTTGTAGAGTCACTGATAGTGCTTGATTGTCAGACATTATGTTTGGATTGGGCTAAAATTAGAAAGCGTAACAAATAATGCTATTGGGACAGAATGTAGAGACCCTTAATTTGACCCCGAAACAAGTATAAGGGGACATTAAAATAAAATCAATTGGGTACAAGCCATTTGAAAACTCGTTGGTTTCAAGGCAAAAGAATATAAGCTGATATCCTTTTCTCTTCTTCCATTTAAGTACCTGAAATCTACCTGAAGTGCGCAATTGGTATGCCAGAGGACGTAGAGGGGGCATCATTGCGGCTCGTGTTTCTCCTCAATTACGCCCAAACATGTACATTACATTATCTATCGCACTACTATAGATTAAGAAAAAAGGATCTTTGTTATGATGAACTTTGGTAATTGGCTATCTGAGACCACCTTATGAGAGGACCGGTGTGCATGCTTTGCATCTTAATTCATCCTGTTACATCTTGTTTTCTGTATTTGGAGATGGAGTTGAGGCGGGGACTGAGGGTGGCCATTGGGCTGACGGTTTTAGATCTGGACTTTTATAATGAGGGACTGAGGTCATTTGTGTAAAGGTTTTGGAGTATGTATATAGTCTCTATATTTGTGATATTTTTGTTTGATTTCTTAAAGGTTACTCTTTAGTATGTGATTTTGTTTGTTGAAGGAGTATTGTCATGAAAATGTTCAGTCTGTGAAGTTTGTGTCATTTGGTAATTTGCTATAATGAGCATTTGGTATTCCACCTGCCCGTGAGATCAGGAATTCCTTCCCCAGTCCCCCCCCCCCATTAAAACCATGACCTCCTTGTGCTCTTAAAGGCAATATCAGTGATTTGCTAAATCAGAAAATAAAAAAAAAAAAAGATTTTGCTTGTGTGTAACAAGTATAGGGTCCTATCCTAACATACCTGAAAATGATAGGACATAAGCACAACTAATAAGGACAAAATCCGATATTTGTCATAGGTCAGTTCGGGACACTACTAACACGTAAATGAAGGCGAAGATTTGTATCTTTGAACACTGCCGCTTTCTTCCTTTTCTGTGAATTTTTCGGTTGAAAGAAGTGACTACGAGATTTCTACAGACGTACCCTTCACTTTTAAGGTATCCTGCAAATTTCATGTATTGACTCATCGGATAAATCACTGATAGTGGGCTTTAAATGTCATGTGAGGTCATTAGTTATACTGATGGAATTAAATCAAAACAGTCCAGAACAAGAAGCCAAACAACGACTAAATCCACCTGTGTGCAAACGAAGTCAAAACTACTGTGAACTCTAAGCTAAAAGTATTTTAGTTATGTTACTAGATGTTGGAATTGATGCATTTTGATAGAACAGGTGTAGCGATGTACTGAAAGGGAGCACTTTGACAGTTATAAGTTAATAAGTTAGAAAAGAGGGATTGCTTTGCTAGGAAAAAATGTGCTACATAGGTTGAATTCACGGGAATGATACTTTTATTTTGAATGTGAACATTTTCCTACAAGCTTTACATAGTATTATGTAAAGTAGGTTCTGACTAAATGAAATAAAAAAGCAGATGTGCTTTGCACTGCAGAGCAATTGCTAAACGCAAAATAAATTGTTGAGGAGGAAAATACACTTTTCAACTTTACTTTAAACTACATGTAATGCTCAAATGCCGTCCTGTCTTGTCATGTAGAGAAATATGTTGACAGACCTTTTATCTGCATTGCAAAACAACCAGGATCAATGCGCGCATGGCTTGTCAATAAAATAATAGCGACAATGTAGCGAGCTGAAATGAAAGAGGTCTGCCAATACAGAAGTGATTTTTTTGTTGAATGTTCTGTGGCAGGCCCAAAAGTAATCAGTTAGGGGTGGAGATTTTAAAACAACTGTAATGGGAAACTACTCAAGTACTATCATTCCAAGTCTAGTCAGTGAAATGAAAGAGGTTGCCAATAGCAGAATGTGATTTGTGGGAATGCTGATATGGCAGGTCAAAAGTAATAAGTTGGGGTGGAGATTGAGAATACAAATGTAAAAACAGGTGAACTGTACTCAAGTACTATCATTCCAAGTCTAGTCATAAAGCAAAGGTTTGATAAAAGTGCCACACGTTTTATGAAATAGGGATCACTGCAAGTAAGAACCATGTGCTTGCTGGCAAGTTGAAAGAGAGCTTATTACTTCAGACAGATTTGTAAGTAAAGAACTGCGGTTAGGGTACCAGTCTTGGTCTTTATGTAAAATGAATAATTTATTTTGGAAAATGTGTATTTTCTTATTTAAACGCGGCATGACAAAATAATACCCAAGCACCAGCATCTATCATCTGGAAATTTGTCCATAATTGCCAGCAAATAGTTTCAATGTTTGTCCAACTAATGTGTAAAATGTTTAAGCGAGTTGAAATTAAAGAAGGTTGCCAATTAGCAGATGTGACTGGTGTTTAATTGTATTGTTGAACCAAAAGAATGATTTCTAAGGGAGAATTTGTGTGTCATTCAGCCGATTTCTGTGTCCATTACAGCATGATTTGTAATGAAGTATTCGAAATCCCTGTCACAAAAAAAACACACAAATGTTATAAGAAATTGCACTCCTATTGGTAAACAAGGAATCCATTAAGGAATAGTTTAGAAGTGTTTTGTGTACAGGAAAACATAGTTATTTATTAAAAAAGAAAAAGTAATTCAGTGATGCTATCAATTCTAAATTGATTAAATACCAAAGTACCATTATGTTCTTTTCAATTCCACTTTTGAAGTTCAACAACCTGGATTAAAGTAAGTATATAAAATGAAATTGATAAAATAAAATTGTAGTTGTGTGATTGTAATTGCGTCTGCATTGCTCTGCAGGGGTTACATTATTAGTGAAAATCATGTTAAAGACACCATTTTGGGCCATTAATTACAAGTGATGGCCATTTTGTCATTTTTTTTCAATTAGATATCAATAAAGGAATTAATGTTAAGTAAGTCTCTATACCATTTTATTAGAAAAAAAAAACTTCTTACAATTTTCGGGACTGAGAAAGTAGTCAGTAGGCAATTGTTTACATATTTATATCCACACACTGCAGAGACAGACCGTTCAATAAACTATAATAGCATCAATGTTTGTGCAAGTGAAATCAAGAAGTTTGCATAGCAGATGTGATTCATGTTGAATGCAAGCTACCACTACAAATATAATCACATTGCCCAATTCAAGCACGTACTCAAAAGTACTACACTTCCAATCTGAGAAAGTGTTTATTCCAAACTGTTTGAAAGTCTAACTGAATTATGATATAACCAAAATAAAACAAATAATATCTTTAACCCCTTTTCAACCCGGAATTAATTTAGGGAATTTCATTTTTGAACTGTCACTAAAGACATGTCTAGATCTCTCCAGCATAAACAATTCAATGCATTCTCCAGGCAAAACACATTGCCCGAGTTGTAAAATTAAAGCACATTATAACGTGAAAAAATTATACCAAACTTAGCTTTTGGATTGATCCACCTTTGAGATACCAAAATAGTATATGAATGTATTTTCAAGTATTTATTTATTTGCAAGAAACGCACAGGCGTCTATCGGTGCGAAAGGCTTAATAAAAACAATTGAGTGGCTTGCCTGACGATGTGATGGAAGGCGCTTGTTTCCCGCAGAAAGGTTTCTTTTGGAACAATCTGCAAGTTAGCAATTTCAATTTCCAAATTCAAACAGCAGCAAAAATGTCTCGCAGCGGCAAATGAAGATAACAGGCTAAGTTTTTTTTTTTTTTTTTTTAGTTATTAAATCGTACCTTCTGAGATGATTTTCAATTCCAAATTGAAATTCATATTTTTTTTCAATAAAGGTGTGAAAAAACCTAATTAAAGGTTGTATTTCCTATACAAAACAAACAGTAATATTAATTTTGGACGCTCCTGGCTACGTATGGAGTACCCACGGGTTCTGGAATTCATACCAGAGATTATGGAGTCTTGTACAATAGGAAATAGGTCAAAAAGTTACGTGTTTTTAGGCACAAATTACGATCTCAGATGGCCTACAAAAATGAGTCCGCCAAGTATTTTTTTTTTTTGGTCACTGTGATGAACTGAAACAACGAAATTGAGGGGTTTTTTTTGTACACCAAGACAGTTTAAAAAAATTCTGGATTAACATCTCGTAAAAAGCAACAGAACAAAATCACGGCATACGCGCACACACCACAACACACACCCACACCAAAGACACACACGCATACACATTGCACACACACACACACACACGCACATACCACACTCAAGCCAAAATAAGATTCACACAAATAGAAAAAAGAAACAATTGCGGGCATTCGCATACATAGTGTACATAGTGTATGGCACGTTTGACATCAACGTTGATGGTAGGAAGGTGAAAATAGCAAAAAAATCTACTAGGCCCTCCCAAATGGCTCCCATCTTACCCCTTTCAACCCGGAATTAATTTTAGGAGTTCATTTTGAACTGTCACCTAAAAGACATGTCTAGATCTATCCGCATAACAATGCAAGCATTCTCCATGGCAAACGCATTGCCCGAAAATTGTTGTAAAGCACATTTATAAACGTGAAAATTATACAACTTTCATCTTTTGGATTGTTTCCACATTTGAGATACAAAATAGGTAAAATTAGTATTGAATGTATTTTCAAGTATTTATTTATTTGCAAAGGAACGCTCAGGCGTTCTATCGGGCCCGAAAGGCTTTAAAGTGTAATTATACAACATTCTTCAAAATTGGACAAGAGGGGGCAGTATAACATGCAAGTCATGACCTTTCAGATGATGGCAGCCAAGCCTTATCAGTTATAGCAACCTCTGACCCAAAATTCCACCTTTTGTTTTCATTTTCAAAGGAAATTTCAGCAGCCAAATACAAGATAAGAAAATATATGTGTGTCTCATCTATATGAAGTCACTACATTTGACACAATATGTGATGCCTCGAAATCTCCTGTTGCACCTTTTAAATTACGCGTCAGAAATATAAAAAGAGCTGTGTTACAGACTAAGTAGCAATGGTGGCACAAGCAAGGGGACATGTTCCCCCAGTTTGGATCGCCAGTCGGGGAAAGATCTGTCACGCATTCATGCTATTATTAAGCCTACATTTAGGTCAGCACTTGCTTTAAACCTTTATTTACCGTCCATTCAGGGAAATTATTTGTGCCCACTCAAAGATCCGCGTAATTGATGCTAAGTAATACCTACAAATTTATGAACAAATTATCAATGTACTAGTTAAAGTTGAGTTGAAACTGAGGTTTTGGATACCGTGAAGTGTATGGGTAAAAACAATAATATCCACCCTGACTGGTTATTTGTGGAAAAGCCTAGCTTTTCAACCCTACATCAAACGGGTAAATTACACAAGTCCTATATACAAGTCACACAACTGTGGACAAGACGCACATCGTTTACATTACCCCCACTACACAAAAAAGATAAAAATGATACACATGCAGAGAAACAGTTCGTCCATAAATAACTGGGGGGCGGCAAGAGAGCGAGTTGAAATTGATCAGGTCTGCCATATCAGTATTGATTTGTGTCGAAGACTGCTTGGTTGAGCAGCTGTACGAGCGGGTTATATACTTCCGATTCATTTCCACATCCACTACAGGATGCACTTGCGTAATTTTTCTTAGACGATTGTTTTTATTGGCTTTCAAGCCCTGGATAATAGTATTAATCTACTTGACATATGTGCATCCATGTGAACTACAACATTTTTGACAATGTTTTTCCAAATTGTAGCTTATTTTAATTTTGGATAAACTCATTGCTATAATTTACGAATAGGATCATACAGTTTGTTGCACCTTCATTTAGATCATTGCTGAGTGGACTACTTGAGGGGGTGCATGTGCTACTGAGATTAGCTCAATTATCAAGCTTCCATGACCGCCTTTTTGTGACCTAATTTGGGCTACATAGGTTTGGTTTGCAGTTGGTTTGAAAATAGAGGGTGAATAGTGAAATTCTCAAACTTTTCACAAAAATAATGCTATCTTTGGTGTCACAGCTGACTTTACTGGGTGCGACATTTTTAGTGCGGCATAATTAATGCACTCAAATTCTCGACTTCTCTTTTCCAAGAATAATTAAAGACAAACTATCGTGATTTATCCAAAAGAGTGAAAATATTTGAAATTTGCAGGAATATTTAAAAGTGAAGGATCAGTTTGTCAATCTTGTAAGTTACTTTTTCATACTGAAGATTAAGAAAAGGAAGAAAACAGCATGTTCAAAGATATGAATCTCCATTCAATTACGTGTTGTAGTAAGTGTCCATACGGACGTAAAGACTAACATTTCCAAGTTGTCCTTATTAGGTCCGCTTCTGGTCCTATCCTTTGCAGGGTAATGGTTAGGATACCTGTACTTGTTACAAACATTTCAAAAATCTGATATTTGATGATTTTTTTCGATTTCTTATACATTCCAATCCCTGATAGTGCCTTTAAGCTCAGTTTTCCAATCTTCTCTCTTAGCCTGGTCCCAGAACCAGGGGCGAACTGGGGTTGGTATTTCAGGGAGTCGAAGCTCATCACTTTCCCGATGTGTATCATTTTGCCCTGATGCAAATACGGGCCTTCGCGACTTCCCTTTCCCTCCAACTCTTCCCTCTTTTCCATTCCCTTTTCCCCTTCTGCCTTCCCTTGCCATTTCCTCCTCTCTTTTCCTTCTGGCTCTCCTTTTCCACTCTTCCTGTTTTCCCACTAGCTTGAGCTTAATTTTCTGGTTACTGCTGGTTGTTGTGCCTTCCTTCCCTGCCTGTTATGCTACTACTGCACCAGACCCAATGTGCTGGAAGTGGTCAAAATGTTTGGTGTCCTGAAAAAAGCTACTATTTCTTTTAACCCTGTGAAATCTTAGGGCTCAAAGTATTTATATTGCATACAAACTCACAATTTTAAGCTCCATATCAAAGCAGCTATATTACAAACAGATGAAATTTGTGTGAAACTTTTCACGGTCGTTCAATCAGACGAAAATGTTAATTAATTAAATCGGGTCATCCCCCTTCAGTGGAACAAGAACTATAATTATTTAGTCCCACGCAAAAAATAAAATTGTAGTGGAACATGTTCAATGTTTGACAGATATACAGGCATTTAAAACACAATTGTCGAGTGAGCTATTGACCTAAAAATCGTCACATGCAAGTGCTACAACCCCTTCTCCATTGTTAATTGACAATACAATTCGACGAAATTGCCCGTGAATCTTCGGAGGAGCTGTTCTGAGTTAAGAATGAACTAGAGCACCAACTTACCAGAGGCTTCATGCAACCTCAATATTCCAATTGTAACATACACTGAGGCCTGTGTGTGTCTCTATTAGTTATTTGACTCCATTTGGTGCTTTGAGAACCCATATCTGACAATACCACGAAGATGGGGCTCTGAGGAACTGTGTCAGATCTTACTAGGCATCCCACAATACAAACTGATTGCTAAGATTTACCATGCTTCCAATAAGACTATGAGTGACCCTTTTCATTAAACTTGCTTTGGTTGGGAAACTTCAAGGTCACATTGTTGTCATATAGAAAAAGAAAATTCAGTTATTGGCGGAGATTTTCTGAGGACCCAATTTACATTGATTAATTGTAGAACCTATCCACAAATATCTTAAAAGGTTTATTAGACAAACAATAAACCCGAAATCACCAAAAACTAAGCTAAAATTTTGGTCTAGGGTGTTGGATTGATAGAAGTTGAGGATTTTATGACGTTTTTATTAATAAAAACACAGAAGTAACGGCATTTTTTGGTTGCTCACATCTCTCAAAATCCTTGACTTATTTTTAAATCTATAAGACTTGTAAGCGGGACAAAACTTTTTGGATTGAAAATAGCGTCTTTTGACTTAAACATAAGTCTCTCATGAACTTATGTGACGAGTGAAAGTCTTTTAGATTTGTTTGTAAATTGTAAGGACTTATGTAATAAGTCTTTTTACAGGAATTATTATTTTAAAAATCCGAAAAAGTTTGTCCCGCTAACAAGTCTTATAGATTTAAAAATAAGTCCAAGGATGCAATGTACAAACTGGAGGGGACAATTCACTAGTGGCACAAGATAGCTTGATTATATGGATTAATACTAAGAAAACAGACTGAAGTTAGTATGTGATGAAATCATTGAAGACAAATAGCCTTTGCAAGGCAATTTTAGCACAGGATAAGAAAGCTAGACTGCAAATCTCAAAAGCTGTATTGGTGTAAATGTTAGTGGAGGTGAGGAGTGCTGGGGGGGAACCCAACATAATTATCTTAAGAACGGGGCAAACAGATTGATTTTGTTGCAGGTATGAAGAGCCTAAAATCCAACTCTTGGTCCCTCTGACTTTATTATGCCACCTAAGAATTTTAAGTCATTTGCAGAAAACACAAATGTAGTGTTAAAATTACAATCATTGCAACATCAAACTGAAGTCACCAATTTCAATTCGCACAAATGAAGATGATAAAATTAACTAATGTAAACCAACAGCATTTGTGCGTTCACTCATAGATACCAGTTTCTCCCAGCTAATGTCCGTTTTGTAATATCAGTGACAATCAAAAATCTTGCATTTTGTAGATTTGTTGGGTAACAAAATGTAGTAGTATAACATGTACATAGAGACTAATAAGACAAACTATGACAACTATGTGCTTCCTCATGCTCCTTACCGAAATCTAATGCTGCTTGTTTTTTACCCAGACCACCACCACAACCACTACCACCCCACACGACACCACACCACCACCACCACCAACACCACCCTCACACCCACAACCTCTACCACTACCATCACCCCTACCACCACCACTATCATAACCACCCCACACCACATAAAGACACCCACCCACCACCACTCGTCATAAGCCACTTCACCACCACACTAACCATCCAACTATTCCACCACACTACCATCACCCACACATCACACAACACCCACCACACTACCACACCACAACTACCTCCACCACACTCATCATCATCAGAAGCATCAAGGCGTAATGAACCAGTCACACAAGCATTCAAAAATAATCCCAAAAATAATAAAAAATGGAGAAATACCAGAAAAAATTTAACAGTTCTGTTTTCAAAAACTAGAAAAAGCACTTATGAGTGCTGTTATTTAGACTGAGTAATAGATAATTCAAAAACTGTCTTCAGAGTTAGTGAGGTATGATATTGTATGTAAACACACCGAGGGGAGTGTATGTCATCTATTAAATATGACTCCATAGTTTTATGATGAACCATATCTGCAAGTTCCAGCACCAACAAGATTTGTTAATATCTAAGGTAGGTATTTAGCATATCAATGGAGTGGTGATTTGATCGGGTTTTTCATAAGAAATGAAAGTCACCAATTTTTGCGTATAGCATGATTACATTGGCTAATGTTAAGAGAAACAAGTTAAGCTCACCGGTGAAACAGAGAGAAAACAAATTATCTTTGCAAAGCACTTTCAGTGTGAGTGTAAAAGCAGTATTATTGCATTCAAAGGGCGGCTGTTATTGCCCTCTCATTACACACATGAAAAGAAGTATTGGTAGTGTAAAAAAAGATGCAAGAATTTGTGTAGAAATTGCATTGTCAAGATCTTTTATCAATACTGAACTTAGGATTTACAATCATCGTTTTCCAAGGCAGAAAATTTCAATTTGAAGAGCATTTGTTGAACCAAGACCTCATACATGCTAACATGATTTGTTTTAGAAAAAAAAATACAATGTGATAAGTATACGAACTTGTCTGCCAATATGTTAGTAGCTGACAAAATCCTTTACGGTCAGTGGTTTCTGCCCAGATTAAATTCAAGACACCAGAGGTCATTTCTTGAAAAATGCTTCACCACCTCAAATCAAGTGAAATTTTGAAAAATGTTTGTTTCAAAAGATATATCATTGCCTGCCCAAAAAAAATGCATTTTGTGATTTTTAGACATTATGAGAAAAGTAAAATGGTATTGGCAGAGATTTTGACATATCAGAAAAAATCATAAAATGGATATGCCAAGCGACAAACTTAATAGTCTATCGGACACACACAAAATGTAAGGACATTGGTAAATTATTAATTAATGGTATTTATTAAATGTGACCCCATTAGTGAACATGGCAAACCAATTATGACAAATGTCAGCCTAATTAGTTTTGGTATGTTCAAGCCCAAGTCGCTTTGGTAATGTCTTAATTGACAACTGAGGCACAATGAAATGGAGCATTAAAATTTGACATTTAGGACTCGATAAGGTTGACAAATGCAAAGGGATGAAAATATCTTAATGGTAGTTAATGAGCATTTCAAAAAATTAAAATAGGTAATACTGTGTTAAAGGGACAATTTATGATCATGCATTTTTCATTGCAGTTTCTAGCATTACAAAAATCAGGTTAATTTCATGTTTTAAAGGGGTATTCGTGATCCATACCTTGAAATGTAGTTCTTAGCCATTAAAAATGAGGTTAATTATGTGGAAGGATGCATTTTGTGATTTCTAACTAGTGTTTAAAAACGCAGTTAATTCAGAGATAAGGGAAGGGGGGGGGCTACTATAAATAAAAAAAAACTCAAATGTCCCCTTAAAATTCTTGAAATGACCCAGAGAACATAGTGTAAAAATAGGTGCACCCCAAAAAAAAACGATGCTCCCATTGCATTGATTTGAAAGTTCACTTATCAGTGTGATTTTTTCCCTTCAAAATATACAAAATCACAAATATGGACAATTGGTTGTGAAATAAGTAGGTACATGTCTGTGCAAGTTCGTAATGATTATGCAGGTTCGGTGTAGGTTTAGGGATTAGGTTTAGCATAACTGAGTGCTTGAGGTTATTTTTTGTTTTGTTTTTTTTTTGTGTCTTATGGATTTGGTTTAGGGTTATGGTAAGAGTAAACTGCAAAAACTGGGGTGTTACCTTTAAAACCATGGGTGTTAATTTAAACTCCCTCCTGGAAATCATATTGACATAATTGTTTGACAAATAGGCTTTTTGGAGCCCGGTTATAGTTCTGTCAGGAATTTCTTTAAAGTAAGAAATCTATTTTATTCTTCAATATTATAGGTTTGAAGGTTTGTTTTGTTAAAACATGTTGACATATTTTATCTTAATGACACGATATGGCACACATTGTGTTGAGAGTCGTTAATTCTAAACTCACTTCCTCCTGAATCAATCGGGGACTGCACCCACTAGTGTAGATTTACCCATTTTTGTTTTTAAATTACCACCATGTTAGGTTATGTGAAGACAATTTAGTGTTCCCAATACACTGTTTGGTGTAATTTTACAGCATGGTTTTGGTGTTAATTATTTTTTTAAAACATTGTCCGGTGCGAATTTGACACGACTGGTGTATTTTAACACTCTAATGATCAACATATGCGACTTACTGCCAACAGTTACCAAACTTGAAAAGCATGTTGTCATCAACCACATAGTGACCATTGCTATTTGGCAATCACGGCTAATTCCATCTTTCAATACTAATGTAACAAGCCTAAAGTACAATGCCTAATCCCAGTCTGACTGCTTTTGACATTGTGTCGCAAACAATGCTAGTACACTGTAAATTTGTCAAGGGAGGTGGAACACCTGGCTTTGTCTGTTCGCAGAAATTGCACAAAACTGCCACCCCCCTCTGAACTCTTCCTGTTTTAACGCGTTTTTACAGAATGTAAACATCCAATTGTTTTCAAACTCGTGGAAGTGATTTCAGTAAGGGTCCTTTTCATTATGCAATTTTTTATGCATTTGTCCCTTTAAAATCATGAAATGTACTGTTAAATCCTGGGATAAAGGTGTCTATTCAAGATTAGAAAGCAAGAATTGCCTCTGTTGTTTAACTGTATCTAAGTTATGTGTGTTGTGCAGAGGAATGCCTCTGGACCCCAACATATTATCTCACACCAAGGGACAATTTTCAATTGTTGGTCCTGAAAAAACATGAAGATTGGACAGAAAAGATGAAAACATTACAACACAACCGTGTAACCCCAATCCGAGTCCTTAGTTAACTATCTATACACCTAACTGTTTAACAAGTTATTTGAGGGAAAACAAATGTCCTGTATTAACAATATTTTGACATGTGTGCTTGAAGCTAGGAAGTCAACATTTGCTTGCGGCACAATTAGCATGATTACCATTGACTAATGTCGAGAAATGTACACACTATGCGTGTCAATTTGTAGAATACTAATATAATTTGTAAATGCCATTTCAGCACAGGGTTAAGAAACAACGTTGTAAATTGGCACGAGTTGTCACTG